>JAUJYZ010000796.1:0-161043 GCA_033675265.1 Actinostola sp. cb2023
TCACCTTGATAATGGTGTCATGATGACTCCGAAACGTCGGTCTATATACATTTTGTCATATGTTTTTGCCTATATTAACGTTTTTCTCTCCACAGAAGTCAAGCATGGGCGAAAGACGTTGGGTCCAGTTTGAATACATCGAGCCAGTGTTCTTTGTAGCTAAATATCATTTAGGAAGCACTTGACATGTCATTCTAACCGAACTTATTTCACGTTTATCGAGTCGGGAATCAAGAAAATATATTTGCATTTTATGGCAACCAATCAAAAAGTTCCATTCCCACGCCGGGAGACAGCATGTGTGGGGATTGTGCAAAATTATTATCTTGTGGAGAACAGTCGTAAATATCTCCAATGCTGATATTTGACAAATACACATTGTGTCCTTTTTACCACTGCATTTTCCACACAAAGTTTTGCCATACTCTTTATACTATAAAACGAGATCAGAACACATCAGCTAGTGAAACACTTCCATGAAATCAACAGCTTATTGTCTCCCGGCGTTGGAATGGAACTTTTTTGATTGGTTGCCATAAAATGCAAATATATTTTCTTGATTCCCGACTCGATATACACGTGAAATAAGTTCGCCGATACAATATCGGCAAGGGATGTTCGTTTTGCTCCAAGAGCACTTCGCTTTATGAAGAAGCATGGCAGGGGGTTTGGTACTACGTCGTTGACTTTTATACGTGTAATCTTTAGGCTGTTGGAGAGACCTGTTGATTAAGGATATGTGCTAATATTGATTCCACATCAAACAACGTTGTGCGGCGCACTCTCTTGGATAACCAAGACATGAAAATTACAAAGAAAAATGCATAAAAAAAGAACGAATCTAAAATGCCACATTGAAGTTAGCAGGAGTGAAGCGCAATACTCCAGTTTCGAGTTGTTTTAGACACCATTGTACTCCTTTGTACTCACAAATACCAACGAGAATGGGAACAAAAATATTGACATTGGACAATAGAAACTTTTGTTAATTCCACGGGTTACAGTAAAACCCCGCATATAAGAATCTGGTTTTTAAGAACCTGTTAAGCTAAGATTGCCCATTTCGACCCCCTTTACATAAGAACCTGATTTAGCCTAAAATTTGGAAGGTTTTATTTTATAATTTACTCCTTAGGAATTAAAATCTGATGAAATAAAAAAAGTTCTACCAGGCAATGAAAATGAGTCAGATCCCTTGCAATGTTATTTCACATGTATAGATAGATAGATATATAAACAGTAAAAAAAAATTAACCTTCAACTTCACCAGCCCAGATGACACATAGAATGCCGTGTTTACACTTGAGTGCTTTACAAGGGTACAAATCACAAAACTGTTGTTTTTTACATCTATACAATCTACCTTTATTAAGTTGGTCAAATCGTTAGATGTCACACCAGCGGTTAACCTTAGTTTTTCTGACTAGTATCTTGGAAAAGCGCTCAAGTGTAAACACGGCACAAAGCTACATACATACATTGCTGAGCAAATGCGTCTTTTGCCAAGAGTAATAATAATAATAATAATTTATTCACTTATATTGCGCAAATATAAATCCTAAAATTTTCAGATGCGCATTACAATAACTGAAATGATATAAATATTAGAACATAAACTGTTTTAAGAAAACCCAACTGGCGAGGAGGCGAACCAGTTGGCTATTTACAAGCATGGTCGAGAAACTGAATTTAAACTAGGGATTGCCCAGAACAAATACAGTCTCAGCTAGTGGACAGAGCGGGACTCGAACTCGGGGTCACCGGATTCTGAGACCGGCACTCTGACCACTCGACCATGCTGGCTCCTACACAGCGGTTGCCTAGACAACTCGAAAGTGGGATATTGGTCAAGCTTATTCAAACGAGAGGAGAAGATACCGTAAGCAGTAGTACTAGGTACCGTAGCAGTAGTACTAGGTACCGTAGCAGTAGTACTAGGTACCGTAGCAGTAGTACTAGGTACCGTAGCAGTAGTACTAGGTACCGTAGCAGTAGTACTAGTTACCGTAGCAGTAGTACTAGGTACCGTAGCAGTAGTACTAGGTACCGTAGCATGCAGTAGTACTAGGTACCATAGCAGTAGTACTAGGTACCGTAGCAGTAGTACTAGGTACCGTAGCAGTAGTACTAGGGTACCGTAAGCAGTAGTTTTCTTTGCCTTCAATGGCTAGCATAATTATCTTCTAACTTCTCGCATTTTGCTTTGATCCCCATTATTTCATCGTTTAACTCAACATGTGAAGTCATTTGAGCGATATTTGAGTTGTTTTGAGCAATATTTGCTTGTGAAGAATGGCTCGTGTTGATCAGAGCCTTCTGTAATTATCTGAGCGGCCGACACAAGGCGCATGCGCTGTAGAACCCAGTTTGCGATCTCAAGCCTAAGACGACGAAACAAATCCCATTTTTAGAGTCGGGGCTTCCACAGGAAGCCCGACTAATAAATAGAAAAACAAATGAACTGAACATTTTGTAACAGCTGAAGGGAACTTAAAAACTCAGTGATATATTAACTGAATACTCTGTAACTTAATTCATAATACTCTCAGGTTGAAAAACTATTTACAGGTTTAACACAACTACCTGTGTTCATGTAGGCCTAAGCTATGTCACTACTTAAAGGGGCACTGTCACGACGCGCGCATGCGTCAATTTTAATGATATTCAGAGATTTTTAATGATATGCAGAGGTCAACGAACTCGTCTGTGTTTACGAAGAGAATCGCGCTAGTAAATTTCAATGTGTTTTGAAAGTGTTTTACGATCAAGTTTTCGCAGAGTGCTTCCAAGTTATTCAGAATATACAACCTTTACAGCGTGTGACCTAAATATTTCATGAAATAAGTACTTATTATAGCGACTTCTGGTGAAGGAACGGCATTAAATAGCAGACAATCCGAGGTGACAACTCAGGTCTCAGATGAAGTTATTCACATTTCACATCGCTAAAAACCAAGTCCATATTACTTCTTTGCTTCAAAAAAGACTAACGAAGATGTACATGTCACTACTGTATAAGGTACTCGTGTTTTCTTAAATTGTCATGACGAACTTTATAGTGCTTTGAATCGCACAGCATGAGCACAGCATGAAAGGTGTCCGTATGTCAGCAGGATATATATTATACAGATAGTATTACAAGGATGTACTATTTATTTTTAGCTGTTCAGGGAATAAAATTAATCTGATGTTTTCAAGCGGCAACACTATACTGAAATATTTTTAACTTACGAGTATACTGTGTACGTACGGGTAACTGAATATGTAAAAATATTTACAACTTGATCTCACTATAATTGTGATTTTGTAAACTCGATCGTAATATACCGGCGAACCATAGCAGTAATATTTACAACTTGGTCTAACTTGTTACTGTTAATTGCCGCCCAATGAAACACCAGGAGAAATCTCTCACAGAGTTACAACCTTTCAGCCAAGCAACTCTGCTGTTTCAAGGCAGTCAATGTTGTTTATTCGAGTATCGAGAATATTGTTAATTGCCGCCCAATGAAACACCAGGAGAAATCTCTCACAGAGTCACAACCTTTCAGCCAAGCAACTCTGCTGTTTCAAGGCAGTCAATTTTGTTAAATGTTAGTGGACCGGCTAGTTACTCGGGCCCAGGCCGCAGGCCGCCCGAGTTAGAAAATGCGGATTTCGGTAGTAGTAGTAGTAGTAGTAGTAGTTTTGTTCGGCTCCAAAATGACGAGTATGCGACGTATTTAATCGTATCCGGAGTTTCAAGATTACTCAGCAGATTTGAAAAGATAAACGAGAAACAGGACTCAAGTAGATTTTGAATCTTAGTTTTGAAAGCAGCTGTAGATCTTCAAGCTATTAAAAGGTCAGGATTCTAGTTCATCGTTCAATGACTAGAAGTGGTAAAAGGACTAGAAGCTCGCTTAAAAAATATATTTTTTTTAAACAAACGCGAGGCCGTTATCGGAACCATCTGACCTATGCAACCTCAAGACGTATCATGTTCGTACTCACCGGACTAATAGTCTCCCTCGTCACTCAACTGTCACTGATTGTCATGACGTCAGAGAAATTATATTGTATTGAAGAAGATGTCCTTGTTTTATTCGACGTTCGAACCGTAACTCGAACCCGAACTCGATTCCAAACTCGACGTTTCGGGATCTGAAGCTAGAGAGGGGGCCTTTACACAAACTCATCAAAATCAAATCAATTGAACTCAAAGTCAAAAGGTATAAATCAAATGAACTCAAAGGCAAATCAAATGAACTCGACACATACATGTATATACATAGTCTCCCTCGTCACGCAACTGTCAGTCATTGTCAGGTCTCTCCTCGCGCAGCTGACATTGTCCTTGTTCTTCAACCAACTGGCATTCATTTTCAAGTACTTCCTCGAACAACTGACATTTTCCTTTTCACAATGCCCGAGTGAACGCTCATTGAGCGTCTTGTTTTATTTAAAGCTGGTATTCGAGTATCCGGATAATATTGTTAATTGCCGCCCAATGAAACACCAGGAGAAATCTCTCACAGAGTTACAACCTTTCAGCCAAGCAACTCTGCTGTTTCAAGGCAGTCAATGTTGTTAAATGTTATAGGATTGAAATTGAAAATGTAGCCTCTCACAGGATTACAGCAAATATCACTGAATTTGCGTTACATGTACACGTCTTTAAGAAGAAGGCCAACTGAATTAAATGGCTTTGACTTAACGGGGTTCTACATATATCCCTGGAAGCGAAAGCAACGCGAACTAATCTATTCTGAGCCTATTTCATTATGAGATATTCCGCGAATGATACCGCTATATGCTAAAACTACTAAACTGATACATGTTGTGGTCACGCCATTCAGTCGTATATAAATATTACGCGGGAACATATAGAATCATGACTCGAATCAAGCTCATCATGTGTGCTCAGGAGCGGCACAAATATGAGAGATAAGTTTTAGATCCTAGTTTTATGTATTATTACACGGTACACACATGTTTTTCTGAAATATGCATGATGAAACTGTGAAAATATTTTGAATTTTGGCGCCACTTTGTAGCGTGGTCAAAACATTGTAATGTTTTAGCTCTTTGACGACCAGAAGCTACAGTGAAAGATGTATTATCGATCTATAATTACACTACTTTGATAAAATCGATCAGAATGGCAGTAAAAGCACATCTTAATCTTAAAGCAATACTTATCTGGTAACGTTTGCTCAATTGCATCCTAGTTTGTATCGGCATTAGGTCGCGAAACGCTCGTGTATAACACTGCAGAGGCATCTGCCGAAACATCTCGAACAGCCGTCGATGGTTTTCTGTATAACTATGTCGCTTATACCCCGTCTCAGTCTTTTGTTATTCGGTGATATCATTCATGACGATCGACTGGTAACTCGGAGCTGCTGCAGAATATCTAATACACAGCCTACTAATCCTACTGATATTACTTTGTTGGTATCTGTAGTTTGACGTCGTTTGACATGGTTCACACTAGCTTAGCAAGACCACATGCTGATGTTGGTCGGTTCAACCGACGAACATCGGCAGGGTGCCACAAATTCAGAGCACTACAAAGTTCGTCATGGAGTATAAAAGAGAATTGCACAAAATAATTCCCGTGTGAAAAGTATAATCACTGAGTTCTCTTTGCCGTCACGGTTGTGTCACTACTTCCAAACCTCGCAGAAATAAAAACTCATACAATGTGACAGTTGTTTGCAATAGCTTCAGTACATGCATATGAACTCGAAGGAATACATTGATATGTTGTATGCAACTGAGTTCTTTTTGAGAACATAATAATTCGAGTGAATAAGTCAATGAACGCGTTGTCAAACATTGTTGTTGTCGTTCGGAATACTTTCCTACCTCCTTTGGTACTCCAGAGCTGTTAAAGAGAAGTATAGCGAACTCAGAATATGTAGTATAACCGTATTCTATCTTCCCAGTAAACCAAAACTTATAAACCCGTCGCCTGAATACATTCGTTGTCAACCACTACATCCCGGCGGCCGCCATGAGAAGCCATCGCCATCGCTCTCGCCGATTAAATAAAAAGCGTATAAAATTGGACTTCAAACCAAAAATAACTACCTACAAATACGAAACAACAATCAATCTAAGTACTGAATAAGTATCATCTTCTAGAGTGCAAGGATTACAATGATATAACTCGATATATTAACACACTGAATTTGAATTTTCCTCGGGTCTCTTGAAAGCGTTGGTTAACGATTTCAAGATTGAAGCCAAGATTCACGCATGCGCGTGTCGTGACAGTGCCCCTTTAATGTAAATAAAAAACAACAAAACGTTTAGTTTTTCTAGACTTCAATGCTATCTCTGTTGAAACAGTAGAAGTCTGCATCATCTTTCAAAATAACTTTCTTAGTCAAAATAAGTTATTTTGCTGCTAACATCATCAAAAGGTTCTTAATGTCAAACACTTTGCAGAGAGAAAGAAGGTTATCTCTTAACTTGTTTGGTATAGCCCTTCTAAAAAAATTGAGGATGATAGTTTCTGCTGTAGATTGGGGAACATTTTCTGCAAACATTGTTAGGAGCAAGGATGGCTTAGTTGGTTAGTGCGTGGCCTTCTAAGCGAGAGGTGCCCGGTTCGCTTCTTCATGACCTCACATACTTGTTTCGACTTCCCTCTAATCCGTGTAGCTGAATGCAGCTTTAAATTCCAGCAAACGGGAGCACTGATGGAGGGAGGGGGGTAAACGGCACACCTTCGAGCGCTTTATACATAAGACCCTTCAACCACTTTTGAAGTAAAACACTGGCTTTACCTTTGTTTTACCTTTACAATATTTTTCATTATTAAAGAAAGGTACAATGAAATAGTAAAGTTTAGAAATGCGAAACTAAGCTGTTTCAAATTAAGCCTTGAGATGTTCTACAACCTGGTATTTTGAATTTGTTGTCTGGATCACCTAAACATTTGCAGACACTGGATAATTTGGTAGTATTGACTACTATTACATGGAACTACCTGAAAAATATGAAAAAAGGGGGCAACTTCAAAATCAAGAAAGTGTACAAAATAGAGGACTTCTTGTGAGATGGCACACGCTTCTTGGTTCTTCAATAAAGACAATGTGTGGTTACTTCCTTACTGTCTGGCCACATTGAAATGAAAACTGAACAAGAACAGTTATTCCACCTTCATATGTTGCTTCTTGTAATGTTCTAGATGATGGTACTGTAAATATTGTTTTTGTGTCTACTGTCTCTATGGAGACGATGGATTATTTGTCTGGTTGTCGACATTTTATCGATTCGGAAACGTTGAAAATATGTTGTGTTGCATGTGCTTTTTGCTTCACGCTTTGATTAGAAGGGTAAGTTTACACACTCTAATATACTATTATTCTTTGCACCAGAAACAAGAAACATCTCTCGTACAAAGTGTCAAGTGTTTTGTTCATAAAGATGTTTTCAAGTTTTTCAGTGACGGTTTGTTGATATTATGTTCCAGTCGAATATTAATTGTGTTTGTTCGCCCTAGCTCCATCAGTCCATGACAATCGACTAGTCTGTGTAGTCTAGCACCTCCAATGGCTCCATGTGAAAAACTGATGCTAAGGGCTCAAGTAATTATCTTCGAGGAACAAATACTAATGTCTTTATACGAGACACAAAAACAAACACGGCTCTCGTTACTCTTTGTCCTAAAACTCACTAAAAGCTGTTCTAACTCAAGTAGCTATTCATCTTTAATTTGAAAGCAGTTTTAGAAATTCAAGATATCAAAAGAACATGATTTTAGAAGTGAATTTACGGCCATATGCTTATCGATCAAATAAGATACAGGAAGCCTAATACACAACAAGAGGGTGGTGAGCCTGACAGCCTGTGAAACCTGAAAAAATCTTTACACACGAGAGATGTGTCTGGTTTCTGGTGCAAAAATTTGTGCTAATTTTCGCACCTAAAACGAATGCTTGGATCACTCTCAGCTTTAGTTGAACCCCAAACTACCGTAAATAGTACCTCCACTGAACTTGAGTTTTCGAGAAAGCAGTAGCTTGTCTGGGCCTCCCAATCATCACTTCTGATAAAGAAGACCCATTTTCAAAAATTGCAACACATGGGAGGCCAGGGTAAGAGCTTTATTATCAAGGAGGGGATACATAATTCATTGTATGTATTCCAACACTACAAGCGCCATCACGTGATGATGCAATGTGATTGGGAGCAGTTTGTTCGCAACCGACCATCGTGTTTAAGAATTACTCTTAAAGGGGCACTGTCACGACACACGCATGCGCGAATCTTGGCTTCAATCTTGAAATCGTTGACCAACGCTTTCAAGAGACCCGAGGAAAATTCAAATTCAGTGTGTTAATATATCGAATTATATCATTGTAATCCTTGCACTCTAGAAGATGATACTTATTCAGTACTTAGATTGATTGTTGTTTCGTATTTGTAGGTAGTTATTTTTGGCTTGAAGTCCAATTTTATACGCTTTTTTATTTAATCGGCGAGAGCGATGGCGATGGCTTCTCATGGCGGCCGCCGGGATGTAGTGGTTGACAACGAATGTATTCAGGCGACAGGTTTATAAGTTTTGGTTTACTGGGAAGATAGAATACGGTTATACTACAGATTCTGAGTTCGCTATACTTCTCTTTAACAGCTCTGGAGTACCAAAGGAGGTAGGAAAGTATTCCGAACGACAACAACAATGTTTGACAACGCGTTCATTGACTTTTATATATTCACTCGAATTATTATGTTCTCAAAAAGAACTCAGTTGTATACATGATATCAATGTATTCCTTCGAGTTCATATGAACTGAAGCTATTGCAAACAACTGTCACATTGTATGAGTTTTTTATTTCTGCGAGGTTTGGAAGTAGTGACACAACGGCAAAGAGAAATCAGTGATTTATACTTTTCACACGGGAATTATATTGTGCAGTTATTTTTGCACTCTCCCTTATACAGTAGTGACATGTACATCTTCGTTAGTCTTTTTTGAAGCAAAGAAGTAATACGGACTTGGTTTTTAGCGATGTGAAATGTGAATAACTTTATCTGAGACCTGAGTTGTCACCTCGGATTGTCTGCTATTTATCGCCGTTCCTTCACCAGAAGTCGCTATAATAAGTACTTATTTCATGAAATATTTAGGTCACACGCTGTAAAGGTTGTATATTCTGAATAACTTGGAAGCACTCTGCGAAAGCTTTTGAAACACTTTCAAAACACAACATTGAAATTTACTAGCGCATTTCTCTTCTTAAACAAACGAGTTCGTTGACCTCTGCATATCATTAAAAAATCTCAGCATATCATTTAAAATTGACGCATGCGCGCGTCGTGACAGTGCCCCTTTAATGATTGAGAACTAAGTAGATGTGAATGTTTTTTTATAATTTTGGAAATATCTGGAAGCCTCGGATTGAAATCGACAACAAATGGGAAAAATATCATAATTTACGTTCAATATGGAATATCATCCGCCATTTTGCCGTTTTACCGTCGCTCAATTCTTTTTGTTTGTGACGTCGTTTATGGGGAATATTAAAATCCGTTCACAACATTCTCTCGGCTACAAGAAAATACAATGTACTTATAATTACTCTACATTGTGAATGCACTTTCCCTTGGGATAGGTGACGTCAGACATGGGGAATAATTACTGAAGTGAGCCGCGCTCAATTCAGCGGTAATCCATGTCTTTTTACAATTCAAACTCAATTTTCTTCTCCATAAAAATAAAAACAATTGGAAATTCATTTAGAATATGTTTGTACACAACATTCTCTTTGTTTTTAATTAAATATACATTTAGGCTTCAGTTCTCCTTTAAGTGATTTCTTACAATGGTAGGGATCCTAGCTCGTGAAAGGCAAATAAAGATGGCTATCTGTAGGTTTGGCATAGACATCTGTATGTATAAAGGTATTTTTAAAACACTTCACTTCATTAGGGAAGGAAAGACCCAAGGGCCTAGCTTATCTTATATTCAATTTTTTTATATATATACACTCGATTGCAGAAAAGTTGTGGTACACATACATCTGTTTTCAAAAACGTTGTCCATTTACAAAATACAAAATAGTAAATAGTAAAAAAGAATTAATTAGAGAAACAATGAGCCACAGTTCTGCATGATTGAATTTCATTTGTTTCTCTAATTAATTCCTTTTTACTATTTACTCTTTTGTATTTTGTAAATGTATTTTGTATTTTTGAAAACAGGTGTATAAATAACCAATAGTTTGTCGTGGTATCTCCTCTGATAATCCAGTAATAATAATCCTCTAATAAATGCGTCATCGAGTTGTCAAAATTGCTGTGGAATCTTCTAACACTGAACAATTTTGACGACGAGATGGCGCAAACTGTGGTCTATCAGAGGACATACCACAACAAACTATTCGGTTATTTGTTTTTTTACCACAAAAACAAAATAAATCCCGCAAGTTAACAACGAAAAGCTTTTGCTTCATTTTGCTCAAAAACATTGCAGATCGCGCAATCATGGTCTAGAATGTTCTTGCTTTTTCATTGGTTGATGGAATTTTTGTAAACAAGCAACTTGCCGTTTTCATTGGTTAGATTTTGACAAGCAACCATTTTAATGCTACTTGCATTCAAATTTGCTACTTTGAATGCCAGCTCGGTATGTACTCTTAGTCACTGTCAAAAAATGTAGCTGAAAACAAGATAAACAAAATTTTTTTTTTTGCATCATACGATTGATTGATGACGTCCTACCGTGGTATGTGCTCTGATAGACCACGGTTGATCCAATGAGAGAGCAAATGTAATGGCGAATAGAGAAATAGTCAATAAATATTGTTATCAGAATACCAAAATATTCTGATTATGTTTGCAATTGATTGTTATTGAATATTATCACTCACATTATTTTCTACATGATTTTCATTGGTCGAGAGACGACTACGTCACTGCAGATAACTTCCTACGAATAAGTGTTTTCGTTCTCCTTGACAATGGCAGCTCGATTTTTCCAGAGTTATTGCTTTAGGTGAGAGAAAATAATGTGAATGATAAAACAATTATTGAACTTGGTTTTTGTCAATAGCTCGCAGATAATAGCTCAGATAATTCTGCCTGCCACCGACAAATCACAATATTTTGCTCAACCTTGCCCAATAATTGCTAATTGTTTGCAATATTGAATCGCAAAATGCCAATATTTTATTACCTGAGCCAAGTGTCCTTCAGATGCTTTTGCAGTGCCCTTCCACAACTCCTCATCGCAAACATTGTCTGCACCTCTCATAGACAGATGGCCATAGTATATTAGACCACCTGTGAGATAGTTTTTTATGATAAATATGCAATTTTGACTGAAATATTCCCTTATCTGCCAGCAACCATCACATGTGGTTACGGCACGAGACCAACTCCCAATAACAACCGGTGAGATATCCTTCATTTGATTTTTTACATCATCACACATCTCATCTAAGATCTCTTTGATGGAAGGGAATGCAACATGTATAACATCTAAGTACGGCTTATCAGACACAACAGACAGTCCCAAACCCTTACCCAACGTTTTTTACGATAACCACTAACAAAAAACGCTAAGGAAAGGGCTAACGACACCAACTGTCTCCTAGAATGCAAGGCTAACTGGCTGCTCTTATAGGCGACTTCCTCCAACCAACATCCTGAACACTTGAATGTTAAGCACAGACCTCCGCCTAGACTTTCTAAAAGTCCTTTTCAATTTTTCGGTTCCCCGTTGAAAAGGACTTTTCTCACCCGCATCCCGCCAAAATTACTGGTGGATTTTTCGACCGGTGACGTAAAAGCGATTTAGCCAATAGAAAGCAAGGATCATGAGGAAATACGTCACGAGCTTGCATATCAATGAGTTCTCAATGACCTGACGGCGGCCATCTTGTAAAACTGCTGTAGCGTGTCTGTAGCGTTGGCGTCAGTGTTGTTGTTCGGCTTTGTTTTCTATATGAATATCCAAGAAACGTTAGATTTTGGTTTGGGGAATCTATCAGAGCGGGACAGCAGCAAGTAATTGAAGCCCATCTAAGCGGGAAGGATGTGTTCTTCTGTTCGCCGACGGGGTCTGGAAAAAGTTTATGTTTTGAGATAGCCCCTTTCGTCTACGACTATGTAAATCTTGGAATTTCTGCCGTCGATTCAAGAGTTGAATTTTTGTAGGTACAAGAACGGCAGATTGTGTTAGACAAGCAGGTTTCTTGCTCGATAGAAATCCCGATATTAATAAACTCTGGCCGCGACTTTGTCGCTCACTTCCGGTGCTCGCTTCAATCACACGGAGTGTGTCCGAGTGTCCGTAGGTCTGGAGTGGTCGACTTGTGGCAAGTCTAACCTCCGCCTAACCCCTTCTTTTCTGATGCAGTCAGAACAAGCTTCCCTAATAGTAAACAGCAATGGTACAATGAGTTATAGCTTTACATGCAAATCAGTGAATTAGTGTGCATAATAAATATACCTTTACACTTTGATGGGCACTTGAAATATTTATTGAAGTCGCCAACAAGATTCAAAAATACTTAAGGTTATTCCCGCGGTATAAAACGATGATGACATCAATTAGAATCGTACATAGCATATTTTAGCATCTTATAAGTTAGGATGACAGGCTATACCGGCTCTCATTGACAATGGAAGTTGTTGAAATTTCTGAAAACGATATATATGTTATATAAGCTTACGATCACTAATATTCAACCTCGATTATTTCACACCAACAGTACAGTATAATAAGGGAATGAGTTTCCTTGACCTAATCGAACATTGTTGAAATCTTCTCGATGGATAACAGCAAGAGAATCCAGAAAAATAATAATATCATGTGTGTTTATGTGAACGATTTCATGTAAACTTACTCGCTTAGCGTCTGGTCATTCGCCCTTTTAGTAGGTGGTTCGTACTCTGCATCGCTGCCGCTGGTCTCACTGCTGTCGTCCTTGGTATAAGCTACGGCATCCCACTGTCCTCTGCCTTCTAAAAATTTTGCGAACTTCGGTTGCCGTCTTCACCCGTTTGCCTTCGGGAGATGTAAGCGTAAAGTGTGTTTTTGCACCACTTTATCGTCTATTTACAATTCATTTTAGACTTTCAAGTTTTTCAAAATCAAAAGGGATCCGAGATCCCACTCCACGACCATGGGATTTGTTTAAATCTATGTGTTTTTAGAGTTAAAACTTCTTCGATAATAATACGTGTTCGCTGTGTAAACTTTAGTTGAAATATGATGTTTGTTGATCCTGCATGTGGTCTCGAAGGTGTCGCGGAGGTGTCATTGCTAGGATATGGCATGAACTGGCTATCTGATTGGTTTCGCGGGAAATCTTGTAGTGCGTATATGGTCGTTGTGACCATAGCGTATATGGTCGTTGTGACCATATAAAGAGTAAATTATTCAAGATAACCGCTGTATATTTATACAGCAGGCTTCATATGAACATGACGGTTGTGTGAGTGTGATTTTGCTTGAAATCGTGGAATTCTTCGCTTTCGCTTTATTTCGCGTTTTTTTTTGCACAAGTTGATGATACAAGCATCTGGGAAATCATCTGCTGCTACTGAAGGATTTATGTTGGCGAAATATAAATTGCAAGACTTGGAATAGACATAATGAAGGCTCGATTGGCCAGAGTGCGCCATCGTACGACACGTGGTGTTTATGTTACAAACAATTTTCGGCCGAACACAATTTTGACGTGTTACATTGGACTTTATGACTCTGGATTTAAATTTAATGTGGCGCACTCTGGCAAAAATGTGGATTGAATGGTCATCTATCGTTGGTATAGTTTTTATTTTGATACAAAGCAACATGAAGATATCACAGGATTTTGACATTTCTATTGTTGTCACTCACCCTTCAAGAACCTTCAAATTCCTGACATAACTTAACATCTATCGAAATAAATTCTCATTTTATCGCGATCTTTGCTTTATGTAGGTTACTAGTGGAGAGTTTCATTACGTTTGCGTTTTTATTACCAGCAAGTTTCAGTGTTTTGAAAAACTGATACGAAATGATGCAATTTGAGCCGATTTGGTCTCCGGTGTCACCTTAGGAAAGACACCATTTTTCTGACATGTTGCTAAGCGTAACATGGCAGAAACACAAATATAAAAATACCTTTTTGCCGCATTAGATGTTCTTTAAATTCTTGGATTGACTGACCAAATTCTGAGTTTGTCGTTAATTCCAGTGAACCGTTAGGCGATTCTTCATCTGGATCACACAATCTAAGTTGACGATGCCATCGTCGGTGTCCATGTCACAATCTCATTCTTCATCCAGATGGCAACGGGATACTCCGACTTCCGAGTCGCCGATATACGGCAGTAGGTACATTTGTTTTCGTTTCTTTTCTGTTGTCACTGCTGGGGTAAACAAATAATTAAGTCAGTTATCATATTTCATTATCTCGAAACATATACACTTACTCAGTGGTTGTACTTCATCCTTGTCTTGGTCTTCTGCTGCGGCTTTTGTGGGTTGTTTGGGTTGTGTATCTAAAAAGTAATCGGGAAATAACACGAAACGTCAATGGAAATACAGAAAATGAAATGAGTACATATTTTTACATATTTACTTTGTAGTTGCGATTGGAATTTCTTCATTTCTGTAAGTTTTTGGGCTGTTTCGGCACCACTATCTATAAAATAAGCGGAATCCAAAGATGACACGTATCACCTTCCAATACGAATGTGTACCCTTGAAATGATCCGATCTGGGATCGGCAAAACTCGAGCAACATAATCGAGCTTGGCCAATCTCGACACCTTAACAACTAAAACCCCGGCCCCGCAACGACAGCACCCTCCCCTTCCACAAATCGAGCACACCCTTCAACTTCTCACATTTCGCCACCCAATTCACATCCTCCACATTATCCCCAAACCACACACCCAGGACTTTCATTTTTGTAACTCTACACTTCCACGCCCCAATCCACATCGCCTCCGACATCCAGCAACTTCCTCATCGACACAACGTCACGCAACACCGCCGTCGTATCATCGGCATACTGAGAGATGTTCGTATGTCGTCCATCCGACCCAGGCACCAAAAAACCCACTGATTCCTCTCTCCGCTCTAACATTACACGCAAGTACCTCTGCCACCAACACATACAGCATTGGTGACAGAGGGCAACCCTGTCGAATCCCCTTAGCCACAATTAGCGAAAAATTACCTTGATTCCATCTCAACACAGGAAGCCCAAATGCATTTGATGCAGAAATGAACTTTCAACCCCCCTCCCCATGGCAATGTTGAATGTACGAATGCCCGTGTTTCACCAATTGTTAGGGGCAACAACATTGTTTTAGGGGAAGGGGGTTTCTTATATCTAAGAATAATATTATTGTAAAAAGAATTCAAATAATTCAGTGTGGATACAAAGTAAGCATTAGGGTATCATTCTTTTATTCGCCGATTGTCTGAAAGGTGAAATACGTATTTCGCGCACTTACATATGAGTATCGAGTGGGCAAATACACCAAAAAGTGTATATTCTGTTGAAATTTATAAAAAAAATATAAATTTAGCATTTTAAATGACATTATAAGTGAAATGTTTCACAAAAACTAGAAATTTATTTGAATATTATAAAGACTGTTATAGTACAATTGTGCAGGTCATAGCGTATATTATTCAAAGTGTTGTCAAACAGAGGTAGTTTCAAATTACAAACGTTGAAACATCAATAGTGAAGCAGATATGGAAGACGATGGGTTAGATTATGAGGTTTTTGACGAGGGAGAGGAGCAAAATGAGATAAGCGTATCAGTACAACAACCACAAAATCAGTTTAGCGAGCCCACTGTGATGCAGGTGTATCTAATAACCTACAGCCAAGCCAATTTAAGTAGACTACCAACAAGGCAATCATTTGTTGACGTTGTTTGTACTGCAGTCGTTTTCTGGTTGTGCAGCTAAATTGCTATACTGGTGTTGCTGTTTGGAGAGGCATGCTAACGGTGGGTGCCATTATCACATGTGCGTAAAGTTAACAGAGATGGATTACCAGTAAAAGAGCTTTACTGGGTATTTATGACGCGTGATATGGGTCAAAATTCGAAAGTGTTAAATTCAATAAATTGTTGTATTTTTCACAATGTCTGTATTTTACAATCACCTCAATTCGCCAATTTACGTTTGCTGCAAACCGCAAATTCTGCGAAACGTAAATTTCTTGATTCAAATTCTTCGAATTTCAAATTCTTCGACTTTCAAATTCTTCGAATTTCAAAGGTACAGGCGTTCCTTGTCTATTCCCTAGGCCCTCTCGTCCGATCTCCAATCCCACAATGCCTTGCGCAATTGAAAAGTTTCCAACATGGCCGAGGCAAATGAAAGATTTCTCAGATCTTTACGCCAGTCTATTTTAGATTAGAGCACGGGGCTATGTAGGATACAATCGAGTTTGTGCATTTTAGACTGGAAAGATTATGCAACCATTTGCTGAGATTACAAGATGTAAATAGTTTATTCCAAGAAACATACGAGAGTTTGTCAAGTGTCCTTTCTATATTGAGTGAGGTAGACAGGAACAGGACTACTGACTAGCCCTGTGGAACAATGCGGGGCTGTAGGAAGACCAAAGTTTGATATACCGGCGGAGCAACTGGAATACATGGTATACTATTGCATAAAAGTAAATGATATCGCTCAAGTCCTTGGGGTCTCTTCCAGTACTATCAAAAGGAGAATCAGGGACTATGGATTGACAATTAGAGCTGAGCATAGATCATTGAGCGACAGCGAACTAGACTTGTTGGTGCGCCAAATTCAAAACGATTTTCCGAATGCTGGTTACCGCCGAATCCACTCTCAACTTCGTTCCAGAGATATCAGAGTTCCACAGCAAAGGGTGAGAGAGGCCATGCACAGGACAGACCCTGAAGGTGTAGCCACCAGATGGTTGTCAATAACTCCAAGGGCAGCGTATAGAGTGAGTGGCCCTCTATCTTTGTGGCACATCGACGGAAACCACAAGTTGATAAGGTAGTGAACAACAACAATAGAGACCTTAAGCATGAAGACCGAGAACGAAGACGAGAACGAGTTTCTGTTAGATTGCTCAATGCGCATGCTCTAAAAGTCGTTTTCATGAGCTAGAATGTCGATAATGACCAAACTCGTGATAATGTGAGAACGACTTCTAAGAAAAATTCCACTGAGCACGAGTTGAAGACAGTCAACCGTGGCATGCTTGTGTGACGCTGGACAACTTGTGCCATACTGGTGAGTATCTTGTACTTTGACTTGCTTGCTTCATTTTTCTCTCACTTTATAACAACACTTTATACATGTATGGGTATGCATGTTTAAAGTAATACACAAGTACAAATGTGTTTATCGAATATTTGCGTACATGATTAGTTCTCGGTGTATTCACAGCTGGTTGAGCAACAGTCATATATGGCACGCGTGGCTTAGTAGTTCTTTGTACGACATGGCTTTTATTTGTTTTAAATTGATTGTGTAGACATATAAGAGACTAGCTGGAATGGATGGCAAGGAAGCCAGCACAAGAACGGTTAGTTTAATGTGTTTTTAAAGTGCATGTATGGACAAAGACTATATATTTTAGGCCTAGGGCAATGGTCGAACCAACCATGAGCTTAATTCAGTCGAACCTATTAATTTTGAAATTGACTCATGGTTAGAATGACGGTTTGTGTTTGAAAAGGCGTTTGTGCATTGTGGCAAAGTCGCTCCAGAGACGTAATTTCCGACTTGGCTTGAACTGAATTAAGTTCATGGTTAGTTCGACGTTTGCCGTAGGCCTAACGTTTTCTAGAATTTAGAAAATGAGTTTCATACTGAACTATATCGCTGTATTGAGCTGAGAATTGGGAATACAAGCACAAAAAAAAACTCATTATTATTCATCATCGTCCTCAACAACAGGGACAACTGGCAATGGAATCAGTTGTTGAGAAGTTGTAATTAAATAAAAAAATATTTAGACTTTAATCTTCTTTACTTGACAGTTGTTTATCTGGAGGGGACGTCACGACCTTCAACTAATGAGGGAAGTTTTGACTTTAGAGCCTTTTTCTCAAAAGCCATCAAGCAACGAAATAGGTCAAGTCTGGCATCAACTTGCAGAAAACCTTAACGGATCAGCACAAGATTTTCGCGTGACGAAACGGAGTTGTCGAGACCGTTTCAAAAAACTGATAAGCGACTTCCAGAAAAAAAAAAGACAAAAAATCGAAAAAGAGTAGTGGAATCGAAGAAAGTTATAGCAAGATGGATTAGTTATGCCAAGATTCAAGACAGGATAGAAGAAGTTGAAAAGCTACATAACGACGACAAAGAGAAAGAGGAGAAAAAAGAAGAACAGGCAGCACTTATGAGACAAAAGGCCATGGAAAGTCTTGGAAAGAGAAAGAGAAAAGGAAAGAACGAAGACGAGGAAGAAGAGGAAGAAGAGGAGCAAGTTTCATAGAAGCGAACAAGAAGGAAATCCGCGGATTCACTGCAGTACTTACGTGATAGCCTCGAGCAAAGAACCACCGATGCTGCAGAGGAAAGAAAACTAAAGGAAAAAGAGTTGGATATACGTCAGGAAGAATTAACTCAGAAACGGGAGCAACAGAAGGGAACGTCCAGTATGATAATGCAGATGATGCAAAGCCAACAACAGCTGATGGCTGGCCTTCTTAAACAAATGGGAGAGAAAAAATGTAATTAGTCATCACACTGAATTAAGTATATTTCAAATATAATTCATAAAGTTACAGTTACTATTTTTATTTAGATACTACACACTGGAAGCATTCTTTTTCTATCATATGTCATTTTACTACGTTATCAGAGTAGATTATTATACCTATTATAATTATATTATTTGAAAATATTTATAAACCAGCATTTTGCTGTTTGATAAGTGATTATACCGGCAAACTTAGTCTCGTGAGATTACATACCTTTAGTGAGTTTTAGCTGTCCACTCGTCAGTATATCAACACAACACAATTTTGAAAACGTTTTCGGGCAGAAACGATTCGAAAACCATACGTGACGTGATGTTTTTAAAATCCGAAACGAAAACTGAAATTACCACAAGTATATCGGATAAGTGTGAATGGGGCCTTAGTCTCATTTAAAGTCCAGGACTTAACGCATCACTTACTATACAAAATATTCGGCGGCATTTGGAGTCTCAAGATAAAAAAAGCTGCTGATTTGACTGCCATATAGACACTCAGGTTAATGCATTTCTTAGCAAAGTGGCAACTAAATAGAATTTCCCAATTGCACTTAGACCAATCATCTGTTTTCTCTTACAGTCAAGAATTCCCCAATTACTGACGATCTCTCCAAATGCCCATTCCACTAGTACTGTTATTCTAACTTCAGACATAGAGGTATTAAGAGTGGATGCCAGTAAGAATCGAGACTAATTCTTCAACTCAAAAAATTGGAATTTAATTTTCTTTCACCATATCATTCCTTTCGATGACCTATTTTAGGGAAAAATACTAAAAAGTTCCAGAGATTTTTATTTTAGGAGAAATTTCCAGTTTTTAAAAACCCGTCTGTCGACCGAAAAATTTTCGGCTAAATAATAAGCCAAATTTGAACAGTCGGTGTGTGTTCGCCTCTAGCTCTACAACAATGACATTCAGTACACTGAATAAACGTTTCATGGTCTTTTCTACTGCATAATTTATTTTTCTGTAACTTCTGTAGTTGTTTTTCAAATTTGGTTTTAAAAAGGTATACTGAGCGCCATGAACGGAACGTTGAAATATTGGCAATGTTTGAGATACGAAAAAGGAATCTGGTACATCAATTTTTGAAGAAAACGCCATGTCCCAGGAAAGCTTCACGTTTGCTCTTTCAGTTTAGAAAGTTTCCAGCTTGGGAATTCAATGTAGCATTTTTGAGAAATAAAACTATTATGCTTGGGACTGCCAAATTTAGCATAATTTTCGTCCTGTAGCGGACATTTTTGTCGTTAAAACACAAAACTTAATTCCAAAACACGACTATCTTGCACTGTTAGTTGATCGCTGCCAACTGATAACAATCTTGGAGTTAATAAGAGTTATTTTCAACCATATTTGAGCTATTTCAGCCACATAAGCTCCTAAAATAGTGACAATTAGCATATTCATTGATCAAATATAAAACACCGTTTCCGAAAATTGTGGTTCTTCACTCTAAAATGCTCCAAATAAGATTTACAAACAATTGCACTGATTTCTAGTTCAAACTGGCGCTTTATCATGAAGAGTTCGGATATTTTGACACGATGCTCCACTTTGTTGACAAGCCAATTATGTAACGCAATGTAACTGCTGCAAGTCACGCTACTGCCCTTCGAATAAATTTTTTGCGGCATGAAATAATAGTTGTAATCATAAAATATAATACTAAACAGAATTCATACTTGCTTGAATGGATGGAATTTCGTATAAACGTTGTTTAAACAAAATTCGTATTTTGCTGTTATCTGATCGACCATCTATGCTAATTTTAACTTTTGCGAGAGTTATTTACGACTATCGAAACACAAACATTGTTGAAAATCATTCCTATTGACTCGAACATTGTTTTCCATCAGCAGCAATCAACTAAAAATGCAAGAAAGCCGTGTTTTGGCGTTAGGTTTTGTGTTTGGATGACAAAAATGTCCGCCACAGGACGAAAATTATGCTAATTTTGGCAGTCCCAAGCATAATAGTTTTATTTCTCAAAAAATGCTACATTGAATTCCCAAGCTTGAAACTTTCTAAACTGATGGAGCAAACGTGAAGCTTTCCTGGGGCATGGCGTTTTCATCAAAAATGTATGTACCAGATTCCTTTTTCGTACCTCAAACATTGCCTATATTTCAACGTTCCGTTCATGGCGCTCAGTATACCTTTTTAAAACCAAATTTGAAAAATAACTACAGAAGTTACAGAAAAATAAATTACACAATAGAAAAGACCAAGAAACGTTTATTAAGTGCATTTAATGTCATTGTTGTAGTTCTAGAGGTGAACACACACCGACTGTTCAAATTTAGCTTATAATTTAGCCAAAAAAAATTAAGTAGATAGACGGGTTTTTAAAAACTGGAAATTTCTCCTAAAATAAAAATCTCTGGAACTTTTTAGTATTTTTCCCTAAAATAGGTCATCGAAAGGAATGATATGGCGAAATAAAATTAAATTCGAATTTTTTGAGTTGAAGAATTAAGTCTCGATCCTTACTGGCATCCACTCTTAAAAAGTTGTTGTTGTTGAGTGAGGTTAGCATTTCTGTAACCAGTTTGGAGGTGTACTATCAGAGGGTAAGCTGTATCTCCATAGATACACAGGGGAGTACCGTTTGAGGCCCATGAATACCTTTGAAGTTCATTATATAATCCAGACATCCTCAAGACCCCTGCGTCATGTCGTCTCCCTTCTGTTAAGAAAAATAGTATTATCTGAGAACATAATTAACCAAAACTAAAATGAAAACGAAACAATTCGACCTACCTACTGGCCCATACAACCAGGCAGTTAATCCATTTGCTGAAATGACTTGTTCGTATTTTAAGCTGTGCACTCGTTTGTGCCCATTATAGAACAATTGTTGATGTTGACTCGGTCTACAGATTGTAATTGGTCTAACCTATACACACATAAGTCCTTTTCAATAAAAAGTAAGCAGAAAATCGAGAATTAGTTTTCAAGTTCACTTTCCGTGCCGTCTACAAAACCCCAGCAGTTTGATAGGGCTGCCCCTTTATCAAATACCGCCTGTGCCATTTCTTCTAACTTACGAGGAGCAAGCCATCTTTGATTTAATGTATGAAGTAAGTATCCATACCGGTCGTATACATAGTTGAGTGTCTCATTAAATATCAAACTCAACTCGGGAACTGCTCGTCCAAAAGACGAAACCATGTCACTGAAACGACATGGACTAGCCAATTGGCGCAACATAATGCACAAAGCTTCTTCTTTTCCAGCGGATGTACGATTATAACATTCCAAATTTATTCGGCAGGTCCAACAGTTCTGCAAGGTATGGGATGTCGACTCTAGAAAATCGAAAGTCATTCCAGGAATTGGCACTTCTGATACTGTTCAAGTCGAACCGCTGGAATTCGTGATGATAAAAATCGTGATTTTTGTGCTCATGTTCGTCAAAAAGTAAACAAAACTCCTCAATGGAAACAAGATTAGCGTTACATGCTAGCACTAGGTAGTCTTGTACCTCCCTAAAAGACATTTTTGACTACAAAGTTCAGCTTTCAGCTTTCAGCTTTGTCCATCCAAAGTTCAGCACGTGCACGCAATCAATCCTGATTAAATTTACAAAACAAAAGACTAACGTCCTCGTCATATGTTAATTAAAAACTCGTTCTCTAAACATTCGTTCTCGTCTTCGTTCTCGTCTTCATGCTTAAGGTCCCTAATAACAAAAGAACAACAACAACAACAAGTAATGGCCACTGCATTACAAACCTAAAAAATGTAACAAAACTGATCTCTCATCCCAGCCTATCAACTGATGATAAATAATCAATGACAGTTAATCGATTGATATTGGAAATCGATGATCTGTCAATGACTTTTGTGACTAGTGATTGTTCATTGATTGTGACTTAACTATTGTCATCTACCTATTGGCCCTATGATTAGTTTTCCGATGATCAGATTTTATCGATTGCATAGGCCAGGATACCAGGGAAAGAGTTAGTGTGAAATGGCTGGGGATGGGAAAAAATTGCATTCTGCCATACATGTATATCATTTTACATTTTGGCGTAGAGCCAGGGGTGTTACGTACATGTATATCCACTTGTTTACTTTGAAATTCAAAACAACACAAGAAATGATGAAGTACACAATACTTTGATACTTATATTATTACAATTCTGTTTCAATATTCTTCAGGTGGAGGATTGTTGTTCATGGTGGATTTGATGGGTATACTCGCCTACCTGTTTACCTAAAATGTGGGAACAACAATCGTTCAGAAACTGTGTGTTTAGCCTGTTCCTTGAGGCTGTGAACCAGTATGGTCTCCCTTCTAGAGTACGATCTGACAAGGGTGGTGAAAATGTCATGGTTTCATTACACATGCTGCAGCATCCACAGCGAGGGCCAGGAAGAGGTAGCATTATAGCTGGTCGCAGTGTCCACAACCAGCGCATCGAGCGGCTATGGCGTGATGTGTTTGAAGGTGTTTTGTACATCTATTACAGTCTTTTCTACTACTTGGAGGACTGTGCTTTGTTAGACCCCTCAAATGACACTCATCTATGTGCTCTTCATTATGTCTATATTGCTCGCATAAATAGGCATTTGGATACCTGGAGGCAAGGCTATGCCCAACATAACATCCGTACTGCTGGCGGACGATCACCTATGCAACTTTATATCCTAGGACTTCTACAAACAAGAGGTTTGGAATCAACAACAGCTCAAGAAGTATATGGATGTAGGGAAGATGTACGTTACATGTTTATGTTTTTCAGGTTAACTCATTTTTTCTTCATATCCATTGACAAACATTATTGATTTGTTTGTTTAAGGTACCAGGGGACCTTCGTGACCACTGTTCACTGAAAGCCGCGTAGCGCGCTAACCACTCGTCCAACATGTATAAAAGTATACATTTTCTTAAAGCTGAATAAATGCAGATTCTAAATTTGCTGGAGATTATTTCCTATTTGGTAAATATTTTTTTGTTATTGCACATTTTAGAAAATTCGACCGGCTTTGTTCAAAGAGAATTGTGCACGCGGGAATTCAATCGATTTCTAAGCGAAAAGTGCCATTGTAATGAGCACACTTTGTTCTAAACCGTGTCTCCGATTTTTGATACGTTACCTCGTTTAAAAGTTATTTGATGATTTATGTGTAAATCTTTTTAAAAACACATTATTGAACTTTGACAGCAAATATCTCCTCAACAAAAGCGTTTATCGGAAATCACAATACAGACACGGTTTTTTAGAACAATGTGTGCTCATTACAATGGCACTTTCCGTTAAACAATCGATTGAATTCCCGCGTGCACAATTCTCTTTGAACAAAGCCGGTCGAATTTTCTAAAATGTGCAATAACAAAAAATATTTACAAAATAGGAAATAATCTCCAGCATATTTAGAATCTGCATTTATTCAGCTTTAAGAAAATGTATACTTTTGTACATGTTGGACGAGTGGTTAGCGCGCTACGCGGCTTTCAGTGAACAGTGGTCACGAAGGTCCCCTGGTACCTTAATGTAAATTTATGCCTTACGTACACTTAATTTTAAGTTTGTATTTCTTTATTTTCTGTTGATTGTAGGCATGGCAAAGTGATATTAAACAAACAATAACACTTTGGAATGAAAACACAGCTTTCTCCATTTATCATATAATATTATATCTTTTCATTTTTATAGACCGATTGGGAAACCTATGGAATAGATTGGGATGGTCCTCTTCCTGAGGATGGCGTTGAACCTAATATTGTAGCAGTTCCTGACATAGATGTTTCCCTGTCAGACATCCAGCTTCAACAGCTTTCTATGATAGACCCATTAAGGGATAGCAACAATTATGGAATTGACATTTTCACAGATGTACTTTCATTGCTTGCGAATCAGCACTAATGTTTATTATTTGATAGTAGAGGTAAGTTGTTTGATCCGCTGTTAATTAAACTCCAAATATCACCACTAACTTGAACTTTATTTTAAAGCAAATACTAGCATTATATTACTTCTGGTATTTCCTAAGCAGCAAACCATAAGCAATTATTGGACGAGGTTGAGCAAAATATCGTGATTTGTCAGTGGCGAGCAGATTAATATTAGTATTGATTATTATTATTAATAATTAATCTATGAGACACTGACAAAATCACAATATTTTGCGATAACCGAGTAAAATAATAATGCTCTTAGCCAATCAGAATCGAGCATTTTTTTCATGAATATTATTATAATTCAATATGTTGTTGTACGTAGGTGCCATGTTATAATAAAGATTCGTTTCTTCTACGTAAAGGATTTAATATATTAAATCCTTTACGTAGAAGAAACGAATCTTTATTATTATTATAATTATTATCATCATCATCATTCTGTTGAGAATGTTGATGAAAAGATGTTGTTCAGTTGAGCAGCACAGGGAGAATTGAACATGCTAAAGTTGCTCATTAAATCAACTTACTGTTAAAGCAGATGTGTTACCAATTTCAGACAGGGTATTGATGAAACCATTATCACTGTTGAGTGCTCTTGCATCATCGTCAGTCTTAACTTCCATGATCTTGATGAATGAAATGCAAAAGTGAAATAGTAATAAAATAATGTTAATTTCTATTCAGTTTTTTAGGTTTCTCACACATGATTTTTTTTTTTTTTTTTTTTTTTTGTCAACACCACAGCTGCACATAATGTGCTAATGTTATTATTTAAAACTTTACAGCACTGAAGAACAATTAGACTTTGTCGATCGATGTAAAGTACATGTGTACAGCATCATTAATTATTCTCCCATTATTTTACCTGTCTAACACATCCTGCCAGATCAGCGTCATAGATATCTGAGATTTCAGCATAAGATATTGCTTTGTCAACATCTTCATGCACTAGATACCAATAGCAGACTGGGGACAGCCTTGATATCCCAACGGCACATTGTGCAATGGAGTGTGCTATCATCTTCCCAATGCATCTCATAACTCCAGAAAAAAACTATTCTTGAGCTATAAGTGGGAATGAGCCTTGTTGGTGGCCCCTCAAATAATTGCAATGACCCTTCAGCCAGTTTTGTGTATATGATAGAATAGAATTCCCTGCGTGGCCCTCCTGTGTCTACTGCAGGTTGTTTGGAAAAGGTCACTCTGATTGGCCTGGAAGCATCGAATTTAGGATCTTTATAAATCGCGATAGCATCTTCCAGGATATCTTCCTCATCAGTATGCACTCTCTTGCACTGACCAGTTAATTGTGCCTCAAATCCGCTCAGCAGTGACGTGATATCTGAAACAAAACAAAAAAGTTGATAAGCAGGTAAAAGTGCACTTTTTAAAAAGTACACCCATTTTTGGTAGAGGCGTCTCTCTGTTTCGAAAACACAATATTAAAAACAAATATGTACCTCTTTCATCGTCTGATGTACTGGTATTTGTGTCAAATACACTTCGGAGCAAGTCATCATCATCATCATCATCGTCAAAAAAAAACAGTGTTAACGTTACCACCTGTTGACCTGGAATTGAAAAATGAATGGCATGAATGTTTTTGTCAGACTACAGTACATGACGACATATATAATTAGAAATGTTGAAGTCGTTTTCAGACATAATGGTATTCTGGATTGGAAACAGTGAGAGATTTGATATTGAGCGTTGAAAATGTTGTGACCCTCCTCTAGCGATGGGATTGGAATTTCCTTACCCTCCCCGTGGGCTTGGCCTAAAATACCATGACCCCCCCTCAGCACAGAAAAGGGACCTGTCATTATTTATCGCCTGGTTTTCGGACTGAGGTTTTGGAAATAACCTAATTAATAGCATTTGATCTCCCCCTGAAACTCTGCCGTGTAAACTGAAGTACAATTATTGAATCATTACTAACCTACTACCCCTAAAATTACATTTGCTGCTTTGTTAATATCTCCAGACGAACGTAAAAGAGCATTCTCCATTTCATGTTCGCTGGCATCTGGGAAAAGATGCCTCAACTCTTGCAGCTTTTCTGAAACATGAAGTATATTAAAACAAGAATGAAATATTAAACTAACAATAATAATAACTAGTCATAGTTGACTATGTAAAACTGACTGGGAACTATAAATTAATCTGAAAAGTTAATATGTGTTTATAAATACGTGTTTTATATACATTTCTGTTCATCATTGAAGGCGCAGGTTTCATCAATATTCTAATTCAATCTCTTATATGAAAATCATTGATTGATTACAAACGAGTACAACTAATTAAACCTTATAATTTAGCTAAAGAATTTCATCAGGGAACTATTTCAGAAAATAGTGCAAAACCTTTGGCATCGCAGCGTGACTAAAACATTGTTTGCATGGTCATTCGTTGCATGACTCGGCAAATTGGCATGCATGCGTAATTAGATTAACTTCGATATTCATGTGAAGTAGATTTTCTCTTCTATATTTACGATACTCGCGTATGCAAGTGTACATATAGCCAAAAACTAAAGTACAATTGTTGATAAACATCTGCGATGCATTTAATTTTCACTACAAAATTCGTGTATTCTTGGGCTTTTTGAAAAACATACGGAGAACACGTGACGACATTTAAATGTAAGACATTAGTCCTTTAAATTAGGTTTTCGTAGTTTTTCCAGGTCAAATCACAGGCAACCCAAGCTCGATACGTTTGTAAGGGAATGTACGGGGATTTACAATATGCCGTATTCCATTTATTAAAGATTTCCAAATAAAATACGGCATATTGTAAATCCCCATACATTCCCTTACAAACGTATCGAGCTTGGGTTGCCTGTGGCCAAATCTTGCCAAATGGTTACTAGCTTGCACCCTGGGCATCCCATAATTACTTGGGCTTCCTGTGGAAGGCCCAAGTCTAAGATTACAGACGGTTTTTCCTCGTCATGTTTCTACGCCAAATCTGCAAGTGGTCACCATAGCGCATGCGCATGCTAATCTTCTCTGTATCGTTCCAATTTTTGAGTATACAGAAGTTGTGGTCAGCAGCTTATCAACGAAATTCAAGATGGCAGACGTACGTAACGATAAATCAAATCACCAGCAGCATTCAAAAAGGATTTTGCCGTGCTCCCTTGCTCGAGCCAGTCGAGTCGTTCATTAATACTGCTTAGTAAATATGCAAATATCCTATAGAATACTTTTTGGCCTTGCAATTCTGTCTGAAAGTGTATTTCTAACAGATGTCTGTGGCTTAGTAAGAACCATGCTCGAGGATCCAGCGGTTTTTTGTCCGCGCTCCGAAGTCACCGGCCGAAGCAACCCGCTGGATAAATTACCTACTAGTACGAGTTCTAGGGCGTGATACGCTCTCAAACGGATTTAGTATAGCTCGCATTTCAGACCCTAAAGAAATGTCAAAAATGAAGTGACAACTGAAGTCCAGATTGTTCATAATGATATATACGCTGAAAACTCCGTATTCCGTACTCGTGGTGCGTATTCTTTCAGTTGGCGGTACTTATAGCTTCCAATCGTTTCTGGCCTCCCAATTCAAACAACACATTTACCAGCGCTAAGGATCGGATATCACAAGCAAAAATATCAAGCTTTTGCCATATCCTGTCGGTAGCTGTGCAAAATATCATTCCCCCTTTTTTTTAAACGATAATTAAACGCTTCGAGAACCATGAAGGTCCAAGAACTGTTCTGGCTTTAGGAAATTGATCCCGGGGAAAAACTAGAGTACGTGATCGATCGCATCACGCAAATCCATTTCTTTAAAACATCCGTCAACATGGACGCTATCTTTGAAAATTATGGTCGAGTTTTGATTGGCCCCTCTTTTTTACCCTCAAAAAGAGGGCCAATCAAAATCAAGATTCGTATCACGCCACAGAACTCGTACTAGCAGGTAATTTATCCAGCGGGTTGTTTCGGCCGGTGACTTCGGAGCGCAGACAAAAACCGCTGGATCCTCGAGCATGAGTAAGAACTCGATCGTAATTTTATTGAGTTTGTGAAATCGTTTCTTGCAAGGTAATCGAAATGTGTTACGCCATGCAGCTGTCAGCTAGGAGTGTGAGCGTTGAAGCTAATTACGTATGTATGCTCTACTGAGTCACGCAATGAGTGACTTAAATTCTGCAAGTAATTCATGTATAGGCTGCGACGTGTTTGATGTACTTGATGACGTCCCACCCTCACAACTTGTTTGATGCTGTCGCATCGCCCATTTCTATGGGCATGTTGCAATTCACGCAGTTGACTTAGGTGATGCCGATGGGTGGTCCTAAGGAGAAACACGTCAGGTGCAATACAGTATAGGAAGTATATAATCATATAAGGACCTTGTGGGGATTTTGTTCTCTCGGCGGTCCATCCTATTTTTAAAAGGCTAAAAGGACCTGACTTCACATAAGTGATACCGAATCACGGATTTATTGACTAGTATAAGGTACATATTTTATTTTCATTGTTTTGTACACGACCCCACAAGCTTTTCAGCTTTAATATTGTATTGTATTGTACGACGAGTACTAGTACCCCTGTACTTTTTACATGGGAGTGAATTTTTTATTTGTCCAGTTGTATTTTTACAGGCAATAAAACAAAATACATAAGCTTAAAGGGACAACAATAATATGGATGAAGCAATCGTATAAACTAACACTAACAGTGTATAACTTAACCTTTTACATGTAAGCTTAATAACTTAAGTAAAATTACCTTCTTCGCATTATTCTGCTGGACACCAAGAGGAATATCCTTTTGAAGGGGCCGAAGATAGGCCTTCGCTTGTCCTAAAGTGCTCTTCAGGAACTCCACAGAGTTGCCTCTGGATGAACACTGCGGAACCTCAATCAGTGACTTACTATTTCCTCCACCATCTGATCTCAAAATTTCATAGCCACCGGCGTCTATGATGGCGGGAAAAGCTTCACAAATTTTCTCATGCACGTGGTGTGCAGAGCCGTCTTTGTTAAATACTAATTTTTTTTCGCCAAGGCCGGCCAAACTTAGAGAAATCCTCTCGGTGGCAGGAGGCGGGTTGACCTGGTTCGTCCTGGACAGGCAAACGAACGCCTTGGTGAAGGTAGTTTGGACGTAGTACGGCGCTTGTCCTCGTCGACCACGAGAAGCCCTCGAAGTGAGTGCACCACATCTTGAATTTGAAGCTACGGCCGGACGAAAGCCACCGAACCGAACAAACGCCTGTGTTTGGTGATGGCAGTTAGGCTACGCCCGGATGGTGTGATTGCCGAGTTCGATGGTACGGCAGACGATGAACCTAGTGGCACTGTAGAACTAGAACTAGAACTCACTGAAGCATTCAAACTCGAAGCTGATCCTGAGCCGGCTGAGGCTGAACGGGCTGCTGAACCATGCGGCTGTGCAGGCGTCTGAGCGGGGAGGGGCTGAGATTGTAAAGGCACAGTGTTGGCGGGTGAAATGGTGAGCCTCTCTGCTGCAGATAAGAGCCTTTCTGCACATTCACGTAAAATATTCTCCACGCTAGAAATTTTTCAATTTCGCAATGGCAGATGCTACAGAAATGGAATAATTATGATCTGCATCAGGATTGTGCAAGGTATTGTGGGATTGGAGATCGGACGAGAGGGCCTAGGGAATAGACAAGGAACTCCTGTACGATAATTCGAAAAATTTGAAAGTTGAAGAATTTGAAAGTCGAAGATTTTGAAATTCGAAGAATTTGAAATTCGAAGAATTTGAAAGTCGAAGAATTTGAAAGTCAAAGAATTTGAAATTCGAAGAATTTGAAAGTCAAAGAATTTGAAATTCGAAGAATTTGCGGTTTGCAGCAAACGTCAATTGGCGAATTGAGGTGATTGTCAAATACAGACATTGTGAAAAATACAACAATTTATTGAATTTAACACTTTCGAATTTTGACCCATATCACGCGCCATAGGTATTGGCATTAGCATCCACTTTTCAGATCAACATGCCAACTACTATACTGCGTGGCAATATGTGACCAAAGAGGACGAGAATGCGCTTCATAGCCCTGACCATCCAGATCTGTCGTCAGCATTACCACAAACCAATGTTGCTTCTACAGCAACCCATACACGGCGACGCAGAGCAACATCCATGCGTGCGGCCTCAACTCAACAAGAAAGAGTTCAAAAATCACGGCGGTGAACAAGAATGACGTCCTTTGAGATTTCCCAACTGACAATAAAGAAAGGAATAAAGACCAAGTTGGAGCTATTTGCCTTAGCGCAAGAGCAAAAGGAAGCAGGGAAAACCGATGTTGCAGAGTTCATAATAAACAGGGGGCCCAAAGTAATTGCAGAAGTTTTATATACAGCATGGGAGATCGAGAAAGCACAAGAAACATTGCAACGAAGTAAAAAAACATGAATTGAGATTCTTCAGGAGTTCAAACAGTGCCCTTGTGTTGATGGTTGCCATAGGCAATGGCTAGTAAACGCAAAGCAATTACTGCTAAATAATGGGGTGGCAGTTAATGTATTCCAGAAATCCGTCCTTTAGCTGCTGACAAAAGGAAGGGGGAAATATCGTAATATTCTTATCGTGGGACCAGCTGACTGTGGCAAAACCTTCCTCTTAAATCCACTAACGAGAATTTACGAGACATTTTGCAATCTGCTACCACAAGTTTCGCATGGGTTGGAGCCGAGAAGGCGGAATGTGTATTTCTTAATGACTTCCGTTGGAACTCCACGTTAATCCAGTGGCATGACATGTTGTTAATGCTAGAAGGAGAGCCAGTTCATCTGCCAGCGCCAAAGTCGCACTATTGTAAGGATCTTGTTTTTGACAATGATACCCCCATTTTTGCAACTGGGAAGCATCCCTTAATTTATATAAAGAATGATGTTGTTGATGAGAGAGAAACAGAGATGATGTCTGTACGATGGGTTATTTATAACTTCAATAAGCAAATCCCACGTAACTCACAAATCCAGTTGCAACCATGTGGATCTTGCTTTGCAAGTCTAATTTTGGACTGAGTTTATATTAGATTACAGTTGTTGTTGTTGCGGTGTATCCTTTGAAATGAGTGACATGCTGACGGTTTACGCTGTACAATTGTGTACATTATAATATTACTGTACACTTATATGTTACTAAAGTTATGTTAGTGTAAATCTATGTTACACATAATGAACCCATAACATTATGAAATACCTCATTGGTATCGTAATAAGCTTCTATACTTTCTAGACTCTATATATGCCGTTAAATCGTAAAGGCTTAGGGGAATTTTATTAAACTATCTATGTTTATCGTTAACGGTTTACGGAAGTCGCGTAGTATATCATGTCGTCATAACCGGAAACCGATTTGTTTAAAGCCATTATAAGACATATTAGACATGTATGATCATTTAATGAAGAGAACAATAAATTCTTTACACTTTCACATTGTCACTGCATTAGTATTTGAGACGCCGTCCCTTGTTCCGTATTACTTCATCGATTCTCTTGTTCATACTTAAAATGATTCGGTCAATAACTTCACGATCAGTACTTAGAAAAATTATTTTGACTCGCTGTGCAAATTCTGACTTTGTTTCATACGTTATGTCTTTCTCTATAGCATTGAGCCTCAAATCTTCCTTTACTATATGAAACATATTTTTTATGGGGTTCAAATCTGGACTACGAGGGGGAATATCAAATTTAACGGCTTTAACAGTAGATAAGGCTGCCTTAGCTTTAACGCTATTTTGAGAAGGATGCCCGTCCTGAAGAAACCGTCTTTCTCTCCCTTTTCTTGATTTCCTAAAAGCTTTAGGAAAATGTTCTAGTACAAAGTCCTTGAAGAATTCGCCGTTTAAATCCTCTTATTCTTCACACATGACCACTCCCTCTTCATATGATATGGCCACCATAAACTTCACTACTCGCCCTCCAGATCCCACGTGTGCTCCCTTCGCAGTACAGTACTGTGATAACCCTTCACTCGGCTTTCGCCATATTCTAGCTCTAGGAGCTCTGGCTTGACCAAGCGGATTAAATTTATGATAAAAGCTGACTCCGTCTAGATAAAAACTGATCCCACGAGTCCATAGATCACGAGTATGGTTCCTTTTCACATGTCTTGCAAATACCAACCTTCTCTTGATATCTTTAGTGGTTAAAATTCCCTGTTTTCGGGCTTGTAGAAAGCCATATCCCATTCGTTTGAGATGTTTCTGTACAGTTCTCACATGAATATATTTTTGATGTAGTCCCAGTTCGGTCATTACCCTCTTTGCACTGAAATTGCCACCTTCTGTATGTCGTAATGTTTCAATTACTCTTTTGATTCTTCTTTCGTGGCGCACGCATAATTTTCTTGGTCTACCTTTTGAAGTTCCTTTTTTCTTTACTATTTTCTGGCTTAACACTTCTAAAAACTGTTGCCCGTGGTACTTTACAATTTTTGACAATCTCCTGAACAGTTAGTTTACCTTCCTCTTTCATTAACTGCATGTTTTTCCACGCCATTTTCACCATTTTCGAACGTCTCGCGCACTTTAAAACACATATTGCCATTGTGACATCAAATTATGCCTTTGTTTGAAAACGTTAACTGAACATAAGAAAACAATGTCTTTCCAGCATATATTATAAGTAAATCGGCCTTCATTTTTCGCATTTTGATGACCACGTCTATTCAGACAATTAGCGAAAAATTTCCTTGATTCCCTCTCAACACAGGAAGCCCAAATGCATATGATGCAGAAATGAACTTTCAACCCCCCTCCCTCCCCATGGCAATGTTGAATGTACGAATGCCCGTGTTTCACCAATTAGTAGGGGCAACAACATTGTTTTAGGGGAAGGGGGTTTCTTATATCTAAGAATAATATTATTGTAAAAAAATTTCAAATAAATAATTCAGTGTGGATACAAAGTAAGCATTAGGGTATCATTCTTTTATTCGCCGATTGTCTGAAAGGTGAAATACGTATTTCGCGCACTTACATACCATTACAAATCACTTTCGCACACGCACCAACATACAACACTCTCATCCACTTTCGAAAACCCTCCACAAAACCCAACTTACCCAACACTATCCAAAAAACCCCGGTCTACTCTATCGAACGCTTTTTCCTGGTCCAATGACACCACCACCCCACCCTCCCCAGTTTGATCAATATGTTCCAGTACATCTCTCATCAAATTTAAATTCTCGCTAATTGCCCTATCAAAACCTTGATATAATTACCCTTCCCATGACACTTATTCATATTAAAAAAGAAACGAGTTGGTTTCTCTCCCTCCTCAATCCATTTCACTCTACTCCTCACTTTCACTCCCTCACATCCACGCTCAACCAACCCTTTTAAGCATACCATGCACGATTTGGGATGAATGTATCACCCGAATGAAATTGTTACGCGTCACACGACGTAACAAGTAACATGTGAATTAGAAGTGTGAAAACATGTACTGGGATTCCTGTGGTAGTTAGTTCTTTATTCTTTCAAATATTATTGTGTAACTCAGGGTTCTGCATGCGGTAACACAGCGTAACAACCAGTAACAAGGAGTAACAAGCGGTAACAACGGGTAACAAGCAGTAACAACCAGTAACAACAGGTAACAACCAGTAACAACGGGTAACAACCAGTAACAACGGGTAACAACCAGTAACAAGCAGTAACAATGGGTAACAACCAGTAACAAGCAGTAACAACGGGTAACAAACAGTAAAAAGCAGTAACAACCAGTAACAAACAGTAACAAGCAGTAACAAGCAGTAACAACGGGTAACAACCAGTAACAAGCAGTAACAACGGGTAACAAGCAGTAACAACCAGTAACAACCAGTAACAACCAGTAACAACCAGTAACAACCAGTAACAACCAGTAACAACCAGTAACAACCAGTAACAACCAGTAACAACCAGTAACAACTAGTCCAGTCATTTTACGAAAAAAAGTAGGTCAACCTGCCACTAATTGCAACAGAAGATTTTCTGCATTATATAGTCCGGAATACCGTCTAGAATAACATACTAAAAGTTTCCCAAAATCTACGCACGGGAACATCCTCAAAATCGACTTTATTTGAGGTCCAGTATTTCATTGACATGAAAACGAGGCTCTGAACCGGAAGTTGTTTTATTATGCCTTTGAATGGTTTGTATTTGCCTGAAAGCACCTGTAATTGTGATTGAGGTAGTGTCTAAGTAAGCTGACAGGGAAACATGCAGGAGGGGGTGCTGACAATAAAAGGGGGGGGGGGGGGGAGGGGGGATGGTAGTGACAAGGTGCGGCACGTGTATAAGCCTACTTATATAAAATGTGTTACAGTCATTTGCAAAAATTCTGGCCGGCACGATATATCAATATATCAATATATCGGGTGCATTATGGGTAATTAAATAATACTATTTTGAGTTTCCTAACTTATTAAATGAAGCAAAACTTACAAACAACAAACCTAAGACTAAAATAAACATCATACTAAATATTTCTACCAACTTTGCTGGCGTTAGCCCGCTTTAAGGGGAATTTTCGATTATATAATTAGCCATAATGCACCCGATATATTGATATATTGATATTTCGTAGCGGCCAGAATTTTTGCAAATGACTGTATCTATGTTTTCTGATTTTAATTGCATCGTTTTAAAATCAAACAAAGTAAATATAAAATAGCTGATTGATATATTCACGGGGCTTTGAGTTGAATATTTAGTATATAATAAACATTGTTGCTAAAGTTATCTTACGGGAGTGGTCTCTAATTGATTGGAGGCCTTGTTTCTCAACTGAGTCTGAAATAACGTAGGATTTTTATGCTTTGGATTTTAAAATTATTCATGTCAGTCGATCAATTGCAACTAGGTGGAATAATGTTTGCTTTTTATTAATGGAAAGTTCCGAAAGTAGCGAGGGCCGTTACTTTCGGGATTAGCAGCCTTCGGGGGTTGTTACTTTTGGGGCAGTTGCTACTTTTGGGGGCCGGGGTCGTTACTTTCTTTCGGGTAGGAAAAACCATTAACCAATACTGGTATACCATGCTTTATCTCCCAAGTAAACTGCATGCGAAATAAGTCAACAATTGTTGTTAAACGGGATATTTTTGCATGCAATCTAATCTCCTAATGCGCCAAAATCAGTATACAGTCAGCTCAGTAAAGCGCAGACCAGTGTCATTTTGCATTAATAAACGTATATTTTTGTAAACGCTTTACATGTAAGGTCGCTATACACGAGGGGACATGTCAGTGGGAGGGACATACAGTCACGTTCTGTAATGCACACGGGAGGACGTGTAGCGGGAATATGAAGCAGGGACAAAATTACAACATACACACACTCAGGAAAATGTAGCAGGAACGTGTCGCAGGAACTATTTTGTTCAAAGCTGTGAAGCACGAGTTTTGCAGATATTTCATCCCCGCAACATTTTCCATGACATTTTCCATCCCTGCGACACGTCCCTGCTACATTTTCCTGAGTGTGTGCATGTTGTAATTTTGTCGCTGCTACGTGTCCCTGCTACATGATCCCGCTACACGTCCCCCCGTGTGTGCAGAATGTGATTTTGCTGGTGTTGTATGTCCCTGGGACATATCCCTGCTGCACTGCTCCTCGTTTTTGGCCGGTCCACGCGTATACGGCGATTGCTTACGAATCGTTTTGACCCATCCACACAAAAACGTGCTTTCGAAAATATGTATTTATGGTGAGCGTTTATATCGTTTACGCGTTAAAGAAAGGCCTAAACGCATAAAACACATGCGTTTACGTGAATATAAACGTATACGTGTGGACTGGGCCTTATATTTGCTCTTGGTAGTACCGCAAACCATAGTTAGTAGAGGGGAATGGTTGGGAAGCCTTTTGTTTATATTCTTTGTTCTAGTCCTAATGTCATTATGATGTTGAACGGGTCCTGACCGTGCACAATGTTTCTTCAAATTCATTAGAAAATGGCTAAATGAATGAACCCAAATGTTCTCTATTGGATTACTTATTTAAATATTCTAATATATTTCATTTTGAATTGGAATATATCGCACAAGCAGCCAAAAGAAACGTTTGGGTTCAGTTGCTCAACCATAGCAAATTAAGGCAAAACAATGACAAAACAAAAGATTTGTGCACGGTCACGGTTGAAAAAAACGAACAAAAACATATAACAAAAGGTTTCCCAACCAGTCCCCTCTACTAACTATGCGCAAACATACACGGCCAGCGTCCCAGCGTATCATAAAGCTGCACTAGCAGATAAGCCGGAATTTATATTAGTAGGAATTAGCGAATTTCTCCAGCTCCAAGGCAGCACTTGCATTTCTTTTAGGTGGGATGTTGTATCGCAAAATTGAAGGAAGGATGGAGTGGCCTGACAAAATCTTACCAAAGACATCATTCTGCACAATGTTAATTAGCATTAGACTTTACATGGTACACTGAAACTGCCCGACAAACATACATATTTATGTTCCGCTGCTTGTTCTTTGCATCATGGCTTCTTCTTTACTGATTCGAATATATTAACTCATTACGGAGGTGTTTTTTTTTACGTTTTTAATTACACAATAATCATTGGAAGTGTTTATAGGTGCACACATCTGGCTGCAGTGGCAAATAATCACCAATAAATTTACTGGCAAAATCTGAAATCCTATATTGCTGCATTTAACCACATTCAGTTGAAAACAGGGTAGCAAAGGGGTTACACGTGATGCGTGATTTGGCAAAAATTGGCGCGTGAATCGTGAAATACATTTCATAAACAATAGAAAAAAACCGTGATCCGTGAATTTCCAAGAAAGACGTGCGTGAAATGGCTTATATGATTCTTTTGAGTCGTGAATTTACGAAAAAATGGCACATGAAGCGTAATCACAAGCCCCTCGCCCCCTAATTTGGCCCCACTAATGTATGACATATACACTCAACAATACAGCAAATACTACCCAACTGTCTGACCGGCTGAATGCAGAATGATTAATAATGATGCACGCTCTTGAAGTCACTTCCACCCCTTGTCCAGATTTCCATGATAGTTTTTCCCCATCCGCTTTCTTGTTGAAAAATTGGCGTTTTGAGGTACATTCACCAATGTTCAGGGATTTCACCTCAGAACGTACACGCTCCTCAGATGGGGTTTCCACTCCACTTCTCTGCATTAGAGCCAAGAGCCATTGCAAGGCAACAGCGACCCCGTTGTGTCTCTCATTGCTGCCATTCAGTTTGAATGTGATGTAAGGATTGATGCAGGTTAGCATCTATATATGTGAGAAAGGATATATATATATAACTTTTTTGTGTTAATCCATGGTAATCACTGTGAAAAAACTTACTTGACATCTTGGCAGCTTTAAATCTTGAATGCATCTGAGTATGCAGTCAATAATAAGTGGATCACCTGATGTAGGAATGTCGTTGTTGGTCATCCTACATTCTGTCTGGTACGGCTGAATTGCTTTTGGGTACAGTACCTTCTTGAAATACCCCATAGGAACGTTTGGGGAAAGTTCATCAATATCAGCGCACTCAATAACCTATTAAAATTTAGTAATATCTATAATCTTATTCACTTAGTAAGTTAATTATTATTTCACAACAATGTCCTATATTGTAGATAGTTTAGATTAGTGGACAAGTGAAGAGCCACTCTGTGGATATATTGTCCAATAAACCGTTATTATTATTATTATTATTATTATTATTATTATTATTATTATTATTATTATTATTATTATTTTACTCGTAGAACATTGATATCATCATGTTTCTGATGATTACCTTCTCAGCCAAACATACAAGTAGCGCATAGTTTTTCCCACATCTGTCATCCATATCAGGAATCATGCTGGAAATTGATTGGACTTTTTCTGATGTTGATACAAATATCTTCAATGGCCTGAGAAATACTAATCATGAGTCCAACAGCACTAGACGCTTTTCTAAATATTTCTTCTTGGGCTGCTTCTGCTTGTTGCTGCTGGAGTACTCCCTTGGGGCTCCTTTTTCCCTCTGTAAATGGTATTAGGACAATTCGGCCCAAGACCCTGAAATTTGAAGTTGGCTTCAAATATATCTTGCCTGCAACTCGTGCATTAGATTGTTTTATATATATTCATGTGGAATATTATTAATATAAATAGAAATGTTTTAAAAACTATTATTATTATTATTTTTATTATTTTTATTATTTTTATTCTATTTATGTTATTAATTTTATTATTTTTATTATTATTATTATTATTATAACTTAACAAATGAAATTCAATGAAGAAATTAGATTCATCAATTCTACTAACAAGGCATTGATTTCCATCAAAAACCCTGTTTATGAGCCCATCAATTTGCCTTGCATACACAAAGTATTTTCATAGGCTACAAATATCAAAATTTTCAAGATGTTTCAGATCAGCAGAAAATCTGAATGATTTGTCATCAGTTTGAACCAACCTTGACCAAATAATAATAATGTGTTCAGACTATTAAATGTTATATAGTTATAGCAGGTGTATGTAAACATGTTCAAATCAAAACTGATGCAAGGCATCATGGGCTCATAGACACAGGGTCTTTAATATTAGATGTACTGTATGTTTGACAGTTTTAAAGATACTGAAACAATGACATCAATTTAAATGCAGAATATTATTTAAATCATACAGAGAGGGGGTGGCTTATTTAAAAATTAAGAGTGTTAAAGGGGGGGGGGGGGGGGCATATTAGAGAGGGGGCTTAATAGAGAGAGGGGGCTTAATAGAGCTTTTACGGTATATGATATGACCAATTTTTTATTTATTTTTTAAATACCTAGGATCCTTGTTCAAGCCATCCAAAACTTCCCAGTTTACTGTAAGGAGAGGGCAAGTGCGTGGTGTACACTCCAGCATACATGTGCCATCCTTCCCTTTGTTGTAGTATGCCAGGGCTATATCTTCTATAACCCTGGACTTTTTGATGTCATCTATTACGGGGGGGGGGGGGGGGGGGAGGTTGATCGGCTACACAAGTGTGGTATGAAGCGTTCTTTTACAGAACTAAAAAATCCATTATTGTTTCCAACTAGGCTTAGTGCACCTTTGGCCGATCTTGTTTTTCCAAGTCTATTTACCCCACACACAACTGGAACTGGGCAAAACCCAAGGTTTTCTGTGTTGTCTTCATAGTGAAGTCCCAAAAGCATACCAGCTAGAAAGGAGAAATAACAAAGGTTAATCTCTTGTGACAGAAGGAAACTTCATTCATTTGTTCCTAATCATCATCATCATCATAATTATTAATTATCATTATTATTATTTTACTGTGAAATTTAGTGATAAAAGGTAATATAAAAACTAAAAGACATTCTTAAAAGTAGGTCATTACAAATGTCATCATTATTAGTATTATTATTATCATTATTATTATTATTATTATTATTATTATTATTATTATTATTACTATTGTTGGTATGCATGACTTTGTATTTTTAATTTTCTTCCTTATAATAATAATTAAATAATAATTATATAGTTTTCAACTTTTGCATTTGCTTCAGTCTAGGGAAATAGATAATATTATAGAGGGATTATGAACTGCATTCTCTTTTGCAAATAAACACTTGTTAAAATTGACCATCAATCACATAATTACATAACATACCAATTGTGAAAATGCCAGCCGGTAAATTGTGGTGCAGTGTGTCCATCAAGGACATGGCCATGTCTTTCAAAGAACTGTTTCGAATAGGCCGTTGAACTTGTGGCGTGTTTAGGCAGATACTAGACTTAGTATCTTCCAATTTGAACACCTCTTCTACCCATATAATTTGTTGGTCATTTTCATTGACAATTTGCCCATCACTGAGCATTTGGAGATCTGGGACCAGAATCCACACTTTGCTGTTAGGCTGTTTGCCGATACAAGTCGCTGCTTGATAGGTTGCCCTATTTCCAGCAAGATGATATTTTCTGTCGATTAAAGAATATTTCCAGCTCTTCAATAATCTATATACCCAAAACATTAACGTATAGAAACATTCTCATAACAGAAACCTTTCCCTACCTGATATGCCGATCTAGCTTCACTAGCCAAATAATCACTTGAAATAATTGCGTATTCTAACTCTAGATTGGTAAGACTGTATGAATATGGTTTTGTAGTATCAGATGTTACCACAATATCGGAACTTGGTGGTAGTGTAATCTCAAATGTTAGTGCGTGTGAAAGTGCTCTTGGATAGAAAACACCATGATTGTCAAGAATAGGGTGGTTGATTGGGATTCTATATCTTGTTCCATATATTGCAGCAAGTGCTATTTCTTTAGCATCTGTGGTGGGTTTGTCTCCTGCTGCTGTTCTTAGTTTTCTTATATTTGTGGTTGAAATTCCTTCTCTTAATCTATTTTTACGTTCTTCTTTTAACATATATAGATCATGATATGTTTGGTGTAGATCATATCTATGGGTATCCTGTAACGTCTCCCCGCCAAATACAACCCTAACATGTGAAATCAAATTTCGACCTATATTATTAACAAGTGTATTATTTGCTTGTTCTGTTGAAGGTAGATTAAGATTGAATAGTATCCCAATACTATCGGGAATAATAACAACATTATCTGCCAACTTTGGAATGTTAACGTATAATGTTTCTCCAGGGTTTGCTGAAGATGGGTTCATTGTTATTCTGTTTAAACAAGATTCGGCTTTCAAACCAAATGGTTGTTTATACTGTCGATTTACATCTAACTTTTCTGAAATAGCTCAATCTGGTGGTGGTTGATGTAGCTTCTAGATATATAGATGCTGAACCCTTGACGTCTAAATACTCAACAGATGTTTCTATAGCTTTTAATAAAATATATTCTCGACGGTTGAGTTGGCCAAAAACAATGATGGTAGATCCGAGCACTGAATTTATGGGGGAATTAACAAAGATATTGAATAAAAAAGATATTAAAATACAAAGAAGTGAAGCTGGAAATCATAAAGCACAATCTATAGTTGAGAGAGCAAACAGAACCATATCTGAAAGGCTATTCACCCATCAATATGCTCAAGAAATGCTATTAGAAGATAAAAGATCAAAATAATGGGTGCAGAGGTTGCCTGCTGTTCTAATAGCTATTAATAGTGGAGTAAAGCGAATTACCAGAACCACGCCTAGTAAATCAATAAACTCCAAAAAAGTTAACATTGAAGAAGTGGTATATAAACGTCCTGTTGGATTAAATGAAATAGTATTACCACCGCTTGTACAAGTAAGGTATCTATTTGCTCCAGGAGAGGATGAAGGTGGCGAAAAACGTCGTGCTACTTCCTATATGTTTTAACACATATAACATTTCGCGTTGTGTTTTATCATCAGGACAACCCGTATTGTATTTTCTAACAAAAGGAGCTCCTAAACGGTAGTTTTGTTAGAGAAGAATTACAGGTTGTATCTCATGATACGGAATTACCGCCTGATGATGTTTTAAAATCTAGATAATCATGGAATGGCCGCCTCCAATTACTTTTGCTGCTATCTTTCGGTTTTATCTTTTGTTATCATCTTTCGGTTTTATCTTTTGTTATTATCTTTCGGTTTTATCTGTTGTTGTTATCTTTCGGTTTTTTCTTTTGTTTTTATCTTTCGGTTTTATCTTTTGTTCTTATCTTTCGGTTTTATCTTTTGTTCTTATCTTTCGGTTTTATCTTTTATTATTATCTTTCGGTTTTATCTTTTATAATTACCTTTCGGTTTTATTTTTTTATTTTATCTTTTATTATCATCTTTCGGTGTTATCTATTGTTGTTATTTTATTTTGCTTCGTAGGGTCTCTGCTGATGCAATTTATTGCTCTGTAGAACCTCTTTTGAAGCAATATATCGCCTTATTTAGGTTTTATCTTTTTTTCTATCATCTTTCGGTTTTATTTTTTGTTATTATTTTTCGGTTTTATTTTTTGTTATTATTTTTCGGTTTTATTTCTTAATATGTATATATTTCGTTTGTGCTTTTATATCCATATGCGTGTATGTATTTGATCTGCAGAAATGTTTCTTTTATTGTCTTCTCTGTTTAGTGCTATTTTGTTAACCTCCTGTAAATTTCATGTCTATGGCTTCTAATAACATTCATCTTTCTCATTTGTGTTTCTCCTTCAAATAAACATATTTTATAATCATTGAATGTAATATCATTTTTAGCAACACTTCTCTTAATTCCCTTACAACGTTTTTCTTCTTTTTCTTCACACTTGTATGAATAAAGTTTTGCTCTTAGTCCAACAAATTCAGTGATTGTTTTTCCTCCAGCTTCATCCTTAAACATACCGATAACGTTTTTGTTAACGCCTATATCTATTTTTGATTTATGATCTTTGGATAGTTACTTGTATCAAACTTTGTTTTAATATCCTCCCGTATGTCATTATAGAAGTCTTCTGTTTCTATTTCATACATTAGTGAGTCAGTATCTGTAAACAACAGCTTTGCTTTATCGTTGTATTTTTCTTTGATATAATTATAATGAAATTCATACATTAATGTTTTACTGAGATCTAATATAGACATACCAAGATATATTGGTTTATCAAATTTTAACTTTGTTTTCTTCATATGTATGGCTGTTAAATGTTCTGAAAATATAGTTCTGTGAAAATAGTTAGGTTTACAAATAAGTTTCTTTCTTGCCCCTCTGAAGTAACAAGCTTAATATCAACCCTATTACGTATATTCTCCATAGTTTTCCCAAATACTGAGTTGTTCATTAATTTGAAGAAATCTTTTTCGAAATCATTATTTGCATTTGTACGTAGTTCAGTATTAAGATCTATATATGGTTTTAACCATTCACTTTCACTGAATTTTATACCTGTGAATTTTAGTAATTTTCAACCCTAGACTTTTAAACTGTTTCAAGGTTTGGTGGTGAATAATATACTTCTTTTTATCACCAAGATTTGGTAGTAGTTTCTCAACCTTGTTAACTATCATTCTCTCTGGGGCTAGAAGATTGTTATGAAGATTGTGAAGCTTTTCAGGATACTCTAAATCTACTTCTAATATACATGGATGTTTTCTCCAACGTTTTAATTGTTTTTCATTCATCCATTCAAAACCGTGTGTTGGAAGCTTTTTACTCATTGCCCACCCACACAAGTTGTTAGCATCTAGGTATTGAATATATGTTGATTTTTTTCTGGGGTTATAGTCCTTCATGTATGTATTATTTGCTTTCCCATATCGTGTAGACATCATTGATACACCCCCGCGGATGCCTTTTTCTACCATATTAATCATATCAATATCATTTAACAGCTCTAATTCAATTTTAGTTGTTTTGAGGCACACGCTCCATGCAAGACCTGGGGCTGTATATTACCATGCTGGATCTAATTTATAGTTTTTCATACATACGTTTCTGAAATTCTCAAATACGTCTGCTAATAGGATTACATCTGATTTTAGATATAGATTGTGATACTCTTTCATATTCTTTATTTCGAACTTCTTCCAGATATTTTGAGCATGTTTATAATCTTCTTCTGATATGTGTGTTTTGTTGAGTTTAGAATAAAACTCTTCTATTGGTGGTAGACTTGTTTCATCTAACTTTGTTATGCTGTTAATATAATCGTATGGATATACTCCTTTTCTTAACAGTAGGTCTAACTTTTGTCCTTTATAAAAACTACTCATGTTCGAACAACTCAATTTATCAAGATTTTCAACTAGAGTTCCAAGACCTGCAGCCATAAATCTTAAACTATCAATAAACCGTATATCTCGTTTGATATTCACCTGTTTTCCATCTTTAGAATAGTTGTCTACTACGATTTGTTTTGTGAAAGTAATATATTTCTCTTCATTATTAGGAATACAGCTTATATCACCTTCTGTTACTCCTAGATTTTTTATGAATAAGGGTGCATCATAACCAGATAAGTTGTGAAATATTACTGGGTAGAATTTGGGTATCTTATAATTAATATTACAATCGTTGTGTGCAGCACTTCTATACATCCCTGTTATGTGGCAGTGATCTAATACACGGTCTCCGTTTAATTCTTCTTCACAAATATGACATGTTGTTGAATTCTTATAATTAATCTCATCTTCTTTTGTCATTTTTACTTTTTTATACCTTTGAATTTAGAATATATTTCTTTTATTGAGTTTTCTATAGAATCCACAAATATCTGTGAAACGTCTTCATCTTCAGATTTAATTGTATATGTGACTACTTTTGGTTTAAATATTTTATCATCTATACATTTTATCAAATAACAGAATCCTGATGGTGTATGTTTCTGATATTTTTTTGTGTAACTTTGTCTTTCATCGTAGTTGCCCATTTCGATGTTTTGTGTAAAACACTCAAAATCAGCATAAATTACAAATGGCACTTTCATAGAATGATTAAAGTTCTTGAATTTTATCATAGATCCTTTATTAGGTATTTCTATTTTTACAGCGTCGTGGTTTGAGCAGTATTCAATATGTGTATTAAGCGTTGTTTCACTATTAAATGAACACAAACATCTATTGCAGAAGTGTCTTTCATGACCATATTTATTTACTTGTGCTGATAAAAGCCTGCTCATGTTCTTTATCCAACAATAGTGGCTTGTTACAGTATTTGATATTAATAATAAGTTTATATTTTGATCTCTATCATAAAACTTGCTGATTCTTATTGGATATACTTCACCATTATCATAACCATATACATTTATTGAATATGCTGTATTGTTCTTTTCAAAGCGTATAATTTTATCAGGTTGAACTGGAAATTCAATATTTTTCCAATCAAACTTTTCTGAGTTTTTTATCATTTCTTTTGTTATACGCTCGGGGTGCTTATTATTAGGATATATAGTAGCTGTAACTGACCATTTGAAACATTCATTATCCCTAATATTCTTCATATTAACAATAGCTTTCTTAGCTAACAACTTTGTTGGAAGAGGAATATAGGAATTTCCTGATAATGGTAGATATTTATCAATGTGTATATCGAGGTGTGTCACTTCGCCAAATGTCCACCCAGAGCCTGCGTTTTGAAAATTATCGTTTTTTTCAAGTATTTCTCCAAACGCTATTCTTAGTATCTCTTTTATGTCGGTTGTATCTGTAATTATTTCAATATTAGAATAAAAGTAAGCGATAGTTAAAACATTGTTATATGTCTGATTTTTCAAACTTGCATGTTAATATTAATTTTGTTTTAATTGATTTATTTTGTTTGTTTATTAATTCGGTCACGTTATTTTTAACATCATTAAGAAACACTTTGGGGTCTCTGCTGTTTCGGCCATCAATTCTAAATGTTTTTCTATAGCCTTTTATATTTATCTGTGTTATTATAGATTTCTCTAATTTTATTTTTCAGCTTTTCAATCTTAGTATTTTTATTTTTTTTTACAGTGCAGACACTCCAACCGTGAACACCTAACATATTTTTATTCATTTTTTCACGATTATCCAATCAGCGCTCTTCGTAGAAACAAAAGGATCAGCATCTTTTAGGCGCCATCCAATTAGCTAATGGCGGGCAATCTGTAGGTTTACGTTTGTTTTTAAAAGTTTCCGAAATGGCTTTCGCTCCTGCGAATTATGCTGGTAAATTCATGATATTTTTTCAGCATGATATAATACTGTTTTATTTAGAGTGTATTCTTTATTTTTCTTGACCGAAGGTAAATGTAGACTCAGTCTCAATCAGCAGCAAGGAATTTACGACAATGGCAAAGTTCTGCCACAAATGTATCGAGAAAGAGTCCTTGATCTACACCACCAAGGGCTTTCGCAAAGACATATTTCTCAGAATATGCGAGTTAGCGTTGGCTATGTAAGCAAAGTTGTTCAATGTTACGAAGACGACAACACATCTCTACCCGCTGGGCCGCGAAAAACACCCGTTCGAAATAAAGTAACTGCAGATGTTGTTGAATACGTGGAGTCCGAAAAATTATGTAAACCTAGTATATATACAACTGAGATTCAACAGCGTTTGTTATTCGATGGAGTTTCGCCCCCTGGTCATTTACCATCTCAATCGGCAATAAAAAAGTGCATTCGGGAGGACTGCAGAATGACAAAGAAAAAAGTTTCACAAGTACCAACAGAATCATTGTCGCAAGCAATTGTAGATTATACTGATTATTTTCTTGATCAAATTCGACAACGTGATTATACCAAACTTCACTTTTTTGACGAGAGCAGTGTTTTCGCGTATATGGCAATTCCTATATCGGTGAACCTGCCATTGAATTCCAACGCTACGCCTCCAATGCAAATTACACGATCAACTTGCTTCACTCTGTACTGGGAGTGGATTACTTTGATATTTTGAGAGGCCCTTCTAATGGAATGGAGATGTTGATTTTTTTCAACGAAGCTCTTTCAGTAAATAGGGTAGATGGTTCAACAATTCTTGAGAACGGCGATGTAGTTATTATGGATAACTGCGGGTTTTATAGAACCTTTACTGCGAGACATTCTACAAGAACATGGTGTTGACCTCCTTTTCCAGCCCGCCTACTCGCCTCACCTAAACACTTGTGAGTTATGTTTTCACCAGATAAAATGCTACTTGAAACAAAACACATCCTTGACTGTCAATGAGACTGAAATATCGATCAGCGAAGGTATTTCAAAAGTAAGTGCAGCAAATTCGATCGCATACTTCAGGAAATGTGGCTACATTTGATTGACAATTTGGGTTTTTTAATTTATTCCGCTGTTATTTTTAGATTACCCGTGAGAACAAATAAACTACTGAATGAGGAATGATTTTGTGGCGGCCGGGAAAAATGTGGTAGTAATGCAAAAGGCAACGAGTGTAAATACGAATTACAAATGTAAAATAAAATGGAACTTCATTGACAAAGAAGCTGTTATTCAAAATAATCATTACTTTATTTAGAGCCTTGAAACAACAACGTAATAAAGAGACACTAATTATAAGGTCAACAATAACAAATACATTTTGAAATTGAACGCGATGAACAACAACAAAAACACTAATATAACAAATAGTATCTGCTATGTTTCCATTTGAAAATCACAATTTACCGCAATTATATTGTTTTTGACATGAAATCCGACCAGACTGACGTCTCAGTGAGTTTATGTATACCATTATATTCCATGCCTATATTCTTCGATAATGTTGGGAAGTCTCCAGTCGTGAGTCTCCTCTAATGGCACTTTATTTTTCAGCGCTCGCTGGAGAATCATTAAGTCTATCCAATGCGGAGCGATCGAGGTATTTTGCCGGGTTTTGACTTCTTAAACGAGGACGCATGATCGCAAAGAAACTTGACTTGGCTCGTTGGCGTGAAGATATAAATACGTCGTGTTCGCTTTTTAATTTTCCATGCTTTTGTTCAAGTTCTTTCAGATCACGCTGTAAGCTTCGAATGTCATTCATCAATTCTGGGTGCTTGTCCTTTAGCCTACATAAGTTGACATCGTGGCAAGGGATGTTGTTGCACTTTACTCTGTTATGGCCAGACTTATGACAAAGAGCACACACTTTACCGCGTCTGTCGTTAGCAACCGGCAAATCGTCCATGGCTTTTCGCTTCATTTGCAAATGACTTTTGGCACTTTCAACTTGTACTTCTAGTACATTAACATTTTCTGAAAGTTCTATAGCTCTTCGGTCCAAAGGGCTTTGAAGGCTTTGGTTTGTAGCAGTCGCTACTCCAAAGTCGAATGATGCCGCCTGCTGGCCATGCGGCGGCGTTTCATTCACAGGTGATTTCACGACAATGCTCGGACTTGATGTCATATTCAACCTTTTCGGGTCAAGATTACTGGGTTGGCGAATAGAATCTGTTGTAATGGTATTTAGTTCAGCCTCCAATACGCGTCTTTCTGCCAGTAATAGCTTATCAGGTGATGGGAAGAATGAGTCCAAATCGTCTGATTTTACGTAAGCCAGTGACCTTCTTGAGCGGAAACCCCTACTTTCGAACTGGGGCGAAAGCCTTTCCAGTTTCATACCTGGAGACAGTGATTTTAGCCATAAAAAAACTTATGTTTTATCAGCCATGATGATCAAGGACTCCAACTGGTCATCGATGACACGCTAGCACATGTGCTACTGCACAAATGTACGAGCCTCGTTGTGAGTCGAGGTTCTGATTGGAGGATTAAAAAAAGCACGAAAAAAGTGTTGGTGTTCACGGTTGGAGTGTCCGCACTGTAATAGGTTTAGGTACTTGCGATAAGATCCAATCACTAAACTTGTCTATCTGTTTATTAACAGAATTTGCTGCTTTTTTAGATAAACGTTTTAACGATTTTGGGTGTTGTTTAGTTGGTTTTAATATTTTCACATTAATCTATCCGTTTAAACCCTTTTATATATCCTTATTTTTTTGTGTTGTTTAAAATGAATCCAAGTAATAGAAAATGTAAATTATCTTTTATTACTTTTTTATAATACTTTATATTTTTATCTTTTTTTTATACTTTAGTTTTTTATGGAGCGCTCCTGTGGTTTTTCATACTTTAGTTCTATCTTTATTTTCATACTTTAGTTTTATCGGTTTTTCATACTTTATGTTTATCGGTTTTTCATACTTTATCTCTTTTAGGTTTTATCTTTATCTTTTTTAGGTTTTATCTTTTTTAGTTTTTATCTTTTTAGTTTTTATCTTTTGTGTATCACCCTTTTATAATATAGTAAAACGATATTCCTTTAAGTGTTTTTATGATTATTTTATCTTTTTTAGGTTTTGTCTTTTTTAGGTTTTATCTTTTTTATTTTTTATCTTTTTTATTTTTTATTTTTTTTATTTTTTTTATTTTTTATTTTTTATCTTTATCTTTTTTAGGTTTTATCTTTTTAGGTTTTATCTTTTTAGTTTTTAACTCGTGAATTGCGTAGCATCCACGAGTTATTGGGATGCGATGGGGAAAAGTTACTATATGCTCCAAATTGTAAACTCGTTCCCAGGGCTCTCTCATTTCATACAAAACGGCGGCCATTCCCATTGTACTTGGCATCGACAGTATTTTATCGGACTTTAGGCATTCAACCCTGGAAATACCCTGAGAACCTATTAACTATGTATACTCTAAACAAACCAGTTTGCAAGCGACAAATACTCAGTGCTCTGATAGAGTATAAAAAAACTACTATATGCTACAACACATCGAGTGAAGGATTTATACACCGTATAGCCGATTGTGCCGAGTTGGAAGAAAGCCAAGTTCACAAAGCATTCAGGGAGGATCGAGGATGGAATATTAACCTATGGTCTTCTCAGTGTCACTGACTTGAATCACATGGCAGTTTCCTTTGTCGTCTTTGAAGGAGAATGAGAAGATAAATGTTGGAGTTCAGTTTCATATCATTGTTTCACTCTCTGCATGTACTAAGCTAAATATGTAGTAGTAGTAGTAGTAGTTTATTATGCGTCATTATACGATTTATTGGTATATTTTCGTTCGTTTGGTATTCCTTTGTAAAAGCTATTACCCGTGTAAACATGGTGAACAACTCGATCGCCTTACAGTGTGGACACTCGAACCGTGAACACTTCAAGTTTTTTTCGAAGTTTTTTTTCCGAACTTTCTATTGCCTCATAGCCTTTCAAATGGAGCATTGAGTTTAAATACACTTAGTGATCAAAATAAATCATTTTTCTGATCAGTTTGCTCAATGGATAATTTATATATATGTGTTAGAAAAAACCTAAGTGTTCACGGTTCGAGTGTCCACACTGTAACACTTTATTTCGAAGTCTAGATGAAAAATAGACACAACACAGATGTTAATCAAGCATTGAACTTTACTTCTTGAATACATTTTACTTAAGTTCAAATACGTTTTCTCTCTAAGAACGAAATGTAAAACATCACAACTATATATGACATGTGCTGGTTCCATGCTCAAACATGCCCTAACGTATTCTTCAAGGCGTTCCTCGTCACTCACATACGGGAATCCACGAGTTCACCAAATGGTGCCTTTGATTATCTTTTGTATATCACCCTTTTATAATATAGTAAAACGATATTCCTTTAAGAGTGGATGTCAGGAAAAATCGAACAAATGGCGGCAAACCTTGAATAATCGAATTAGCTCATACTTTCAAGTTAGATAGGGTAGGGTGTCATAAGAATCGCTGTGTAGTTGGTTTGACCAAATACCATTTCATTTTGGAGAAAAATGCAAATTTCGAAACTCCACCGAAAATGCCGTTGAAGGCACCGAAATTTGATCGAAGTTTGGAGGTCTCGTATCACAAAATAAACCATTCAAAACCCCTAAAAATACCCCTATCCTGTTAAGTAACCCCGTATTTACTATTTGCGTGATTTTTAGATGTATTGTTCTCCTCTTTCTTTAGATAATAATTGTATTCTCTACTACACCCATTTCAAGTTGCTAAAAGTACCTCCTATAGAAATTGGCTTCCACGATGCGCGTAACCTTTAAATGGATTATGCTTCTGCTGGTCGAATGACGAAATGATATGCTCTAAGATGCTGTAAAAAATTAACTGGGCAAATAATTTTGCGTGACGCTAGAGCTCTTCAAAGTACTTCAAAATTTACCGTCTTTGACCTTCAAAGGTCATCACTCGAGACACGTGTTGCGTTGTTTCTGTGCTTCTCAAATCATCTAAAACATCTAAATATCTTTAGAATACACCTTAATGTACCATTCAATAGAATTGCTAACCTTTTTGTCGAAAAGGTTGTATCCAGGAAATGTTTTGACCTGTAAATCCTACTCAGCGAGTAGCTGACTTTCGATCAGGCATCAACAATCTGTCAACAATGAAACACTGATCTTTGATTATCCTGTGAGGACGTACTGGGAAGCTGGGAAACGTGCAAAATGCTTTTTGAAAAGCATAGCTACTTCTTTGAAGCGTTTAAAACTGACAACTCACTGGGACTAAGCCACGTACGAACTTCCATGATTCGATCAATCGATACCACTGGCTGATTATGCTAATTTATTTGCTAATTGTGTAACCCGAACTAATGAAAGTAAAGAAAAACAAGCTCTTCAAATTACCAGTAGTTACATCCAGTCGAGTGCGTGTACATGATGTTTTAGTATGGAGGTTTGTTGTACATTGAAATCGATCGTTGGTGGAATTTGTGGCTTCGACAGTAGAGACCGAAATCGTGATGTAGAAGTTATCCCTGTGCTTTCTTGTACGAAGGACATAAGCCAGCACAAGACGAAATATTCCTTTTCGGGGCCTGATGATGAGGTGGACCTGATATTAAGTCGTGCAGGAATCTTTGGAAAACCAGAGAACTTGAGCACGATGACTGTGTGCCCCCTCCATCGCTCAAAACTCGGTCTAGGGTGGTCAAGGGGGCGTAGTACCAGATGTAGAGTACCGCCTGCGCTTTCCAATCATGTACTGAAAAGCAAAGGCAATTGGCCGAAAGGAGATAGAGGATTAGGAAAGAAAGAGTCGGAGATGCTGCTACACAAGACTGGAATGTTTGTACAAGTTGGCTCAGGTTAGAATGGTTAGAACTAGATATCAATCCGATATTTCATATTGCCGTTCTATCGGTAGTGAAGTCTAGACCATGCATATACTGTACTAATTGTTTTTTTTACTTAGATTTTGTACTAGATTGTTGTCACTATTTCGCAAACTGGAATTTAGAATTACGAGAACGCTTTTCATAACAACACGGTTTAGGCGAACTATACCGACACATCTATTCTATTGTTCCCTTCCAGGTATATGCAGAACATGTAGATACGCATTAAAGGAATTGACAACTAGTGAAGATGTGGTGGATGATTTAGCTCATCAGTTGGACAAGACAATACTGGTATGTATAGCCTGTAGATTGTGTAATACAAACATCTGCGTCATTTAATACATATGTGTCGTCAGTGTTGTGCCAGTTACATCAAATCCTTTGCTCGCATGTGGTGATTATTGCGCAATATGTTTTTCTTTTGTACAGAAAGAAATACAGTAGAACCAAAGTGCGAAGTAATAATATAAAAATATTTAAAAGAATGAAAAGACAAGCGAGCATTCAACCGACCGACCGACCGACCGACTGACCGACAATTTATTTTATTTAGCGCACTCATCAAACTGTATATGGGAAAACATCCATCAATAACTAATTAGGTATGCATCATAAACTGATACGCATCATAAAATAAGTTGTTTCAAATTTTCAGGATGATCATGATGATGACAATGATGATGATGAAGTTACTTTCAACCCTTGTAAGTCAACTCAAGGCAAAATCATCCCAGCACCAGAAACGCCACAAAGCACAATAACATCGACTATGTACACGCCATCAGGAGTCTCCCAGGCCTCTGACATGTCAATCCTGACACAACCCGGAGATGAGGGCACAGAAACTGTGAAGGCTTCCCCAAAGGACCAACTCAATTCGTTTTTGGTCTCCAGAGACATAAGTCCAATCAGAACATCAATGACAACTCCATGGGATACTGCCGCAGAAAGAACGAAGCGACATTATATGCGCAAGGCGAAGCAGGTGGTCTTTGCCACTTTGGAGGAAATTGCGCCCCAAAATTCAGAGATGCTATTTAGTGCCATACAGTCATCTAGGAAAGAAGAAGGGAACATGGATTCTACATTATTAGAAGCTTTAGTTGAGTGCTACGAGAATGCAGGTCACTGGAGTACGCGCAGACAGATACTCTCTATCATTGCAGATAAAGTAAGCTTTGCAGTGCTTCAAAGATGGATCCCTGATATATCCAGGTACAGATACAACATCGCACGACACCATGTGTTACTCCATGGCAGAGGAGCTGTCATTCCGCAAGAAAAGAATACAAGAATGTATGTATCGCCTCAAAAACTCGACCACTTTTTATCGTTCATAACAAGTGCGAGAGTAATGCAAGATTTGCCATTTGGTGAAAAGACATTGAAGCTATCTTCAAAGACTGAAATCAAGATCCCGAATGTCATCAGAAGCTCCATTCCTGAGCAAATTGTAAGGCAGTATCAAAGCTACTGCAGCGAGACCGAGTTTTCTCCTATGAGCCGCAGCAGTCTTTGCAGAATCCTTAAAGTTTGCTCCGCTTCAGTCCGCAAGTCTCTGCAAGGGCTGGACTATGTTTCATCAGAGGGAGCGAAAGCCTTCGACGATATTGCTGATGTGATTGATAAGCTTGGAGACAACTACAACAATGGACTGACCTGGTCAAAAGAGTTGGCCCAAAAGCTTAAACTTGCAAAGCGATATTTGAAGGGTGATTACAAGGTAAGTAAATATGTGTGTTTAACGGGGCTCTCTCATCCACAGTGCTTTGCGCGCCGAATCGCTATTTGACACACACACACACACACACAAATAAATAAATAACTACGCTATCTTACTGGTTTGGACTGTGTTTTCTCCAAAGGAATGTTTCCAGTTCCACAGAGTGTCGGATGGCTTAGATAATCAATGGATTAAATAAATATATTGATTCGGCGCGCAACGCACTGTGGATGAGAGGGCCCCATTCATTAATGACTTGATTATGTCATATACTTTCAAAAAAAGCATACACCATGACATCAGGTGTTTATGTTTCAGGATGAATAGTTGAGTGACCAAGAAGTAATTTTTGTTTTTACAAAATAGGTACACATATCACCAAGCTCAAGGGTTCCTGATCATTGCAGGACTTATGCTCTAAGTCATGACAGCGATACTGACTATGTCGGTAGTTGTGACCATGTCCATGATCGAACATGTGATAGATGTTGCTTGTTTCCTGCTGTTGTTGGTGAAGTAGAATCAACCTTGGAACACCTGGAAATTCCAGATGAAGAAAGAGAAGAAATGAAATACACAGTTGCCCAGTCTAAGAAAAGCGTTGAAGCGTGGAAGGCACACCTACTCCGCTCAGTGAACCAAGATGAGGCCCGTTTAGACATCCTTGACACCTTAGATGTAGGATCAGTGTTGGTAGTGTTGGATTGGGCTATGAAGTTCCTCCCAAGAAAGTACCGTGAAAGCCAAGCCGACTGGTTCGGAAAGAGAGGCATTTCTTGGCATGTCAGTGTGGCTATGACTAAGTCGGATAGTCAGATACAAATGCTAACGTTAGTTCATATATTCCAAAGCTGCAATCAAGATAGCCTAACTGTGCTTGCAATAATGGACGATGTTCTGAAACAGCTTAAAAGCACCGTGCCTGAGATCAAGTCTATCTGCTTCAGACAAGACAATGCCGGCTGCTATCATAGCGCATCTACCTTAGTTGGAGTACAACAACTAGCAGAGAAGCATAAAGTCCAAATAAGAGTGGACTTTTCTGATCCACAAGGTGGAAAGGGGTCATGCGACCGTAAGTCAGCCACAATAAAGAATCATATGAGAGTATTTCTGAACTCTGGCCACGACATCGAGACTGCAGAACAGATGAAGACCTCTATGGAGTCATTTGGTGGTGTGCCTGGTGTCAGGGTAGTGCTCTGTGGTCCCCTTGACAATGTGAAAACAGCTCCTGTAAAGTGGGAAGGCATTAGTCTGGTAAATAATATCATATACCTAGAACAAGGAATGAAAGTCTGGAGAGCATATGGAATTGGTCCTGGGAAGTTTGTGCCGTGGACTGCTTTTGACGTATCCAAGAGGCCATCGGCGTCAAACCTGAAAGTAATCGAAGACGCCACTCACCCCAAAGCGACGTTTTGCCCCATCAAAGCCAGACGACAGAGTAAAGAGCAAAGTGAGACAACAAGTGAGACAGAATCAGCCAGTGAATCCTCACCTGAAGAGAGTAGTAGTACAGGTGGTGATGATGCGCTTTTCGCTTGCCCTGAGGAAGGATGTATGAAGACATATCAAAGATATTTCTCACTTCAGAATCACTTGGACGCTGGCAAGCATAACTACGTCCTTGAAAGAGAAACACTTCTCGACAAAGCAATGATGAGGTATGCGTCTAATCTAGAACATGGCGCTTCATCAATCGATAACGTAGTAGAAGATCGATTGCCCTCCGAGTCCTTAAGTGGCGAGCCTACGTTAACAATGGGATGGGCATTGAAATCAACGACAACACGAAAACATCGACTAACTGACCATCAAAAAAGACACCTCACTGACGTATTTCTTATTGGGGAACAGACAGGGAGGAAAGCGGATCCCAGTGAGGTCTCAAGATCAATGAGAAGAGCACGAAACTCAGATGGGAGTTTTCTTTTTCAAACAGCCGACTACCTCACTCCCAAACAGATAACAAGCTATTTCTCGCGTCTGTCCGCAAAAAAATCCGTCTCGTCTCCACCTGACATCGACGATGATGCTCAAACACTCCCTGACATTGGAGAAAGGAATATCGAGCAACTACGAGAAGAAGTCATGAGCGAGATAGCCATTCAGCATCCAATTATGTATGATACATATAGCATTTGTGATTTGGTCGCAAACTCAAAGTTGTCCAAGTTTGCAATACCGATGTTGCACGATATCTGCAGTCATTTTGAACTTGACATTCCTACGGTAAAGTATAAAAGAAAAAAACCATATATAGAACTTCTAGTAAGCTTGGTTAACTCCTGCACCTGTACAAGTTAGTTTTTATTTTCTGTTGTGACATGCTTTACCTCAATACAAGTCATATCTTGAAAGCGATTTGCAAACATGTTTAAAAAATCGATAGACAAAATATAATGGTGCATTGTGGGTAATGGCATCATAAAATGGCTGAATTTTGAAAATTTGTTTCCGGATCAGTGTATTGGCGATATATTTAAGATTATGCAAATTACTATATATCGCTATTTTGGGTTCACATATATATATATTTGCAAGTCGCTGTAGATATAGTGCACTTGTTTAGTTTCAGTTATTCATGATTATTCCTATCACTGAAATGAGTATATAGTGAGAATGAAACGGAGAAAATCGGTCGACCGCATTTCTATTTGCTAGAACAATATCTTAGAATTCGCTTATTTACATGGTTTGGTTAAAAAGAATGACTTGAACTACGGCAACATTTTGTTTTCTTACGTTTGAACGCCAATTTTCGCGTGTTCAAACTGTATGTAAATTACATACGTGATGTGACGTCAATGAGTTCACACGACAATATGCATGGACGAATTATTCTCAATATCGGACTTGTTTGACGTGAGTTGCTTTGTATTTTCTAGAGGTACAAACCCCTTGACGTCACAGGTCCATTGTCTAGGATCCCGGTTATGGAACGGAAGAGGGATAATTGTGTACAGTCCCTTGTCCCACATACATTTGGTTACAAATCGCGAAAGAGAAAATGAACGCGCACTCAAAGTTCTCTCGATTGAATTTTGCAAAAACAAGTGAATGTTTCACAGTGTATTGGAGTAAAAACAAAAGTGAACCAATGAAATACAAACTAGCACCACGTAATCAAGCTGATCAGAATGTAAATAGATATGATGATAGATATAGATAAATTGTCAAATATTTTTTTTGCGTTTTTTCCCACGTATTTTGTTACTTTGTGTATATATGTATAATATTTGATAATAAACATGCATTTAGTAATGGTCTCTTGGTTTGGGACATTTGGCCGAAGCTCTGAGAAGACAGCAACATTGACAGGTTAAGTAATTAGAATAATAAATAAATTTTAAACTCACGAGTTCATTGCCTGTGTACATTGCGCCGCTGACTCCCCCCCCCCCTGCGGTGGAAAGCGGATGTACACAGGCTATAATAATGTGCCATGGAAGTTCGTACGTGGCTTAGTCCCAGTGAGTTGTCAGTTTTAAACGCTTCAAAGAAGTAGCTATGCTTTTCAAAAAGCATTTTGCACGTTTCCCAGCTTCCCAGTACGTCCTCACAGGATAATCAAAGATCAGTGTTTCATTGTTGACATACTCGCTGAGTAGGATTTACGGGTCAAAACATTTCCTGGATACAACCTTTTCGACAAAAAGGTTAGCAATTCTATTGAATGGTACATTAAGGTGTATTCTAAAGATATTTAGATGTTTTAGATGATTTGATCTTTATGTTGTTCCAATCAATGGCATGCCCTGATGTATGGGCATGCTCCGCCAAAGCTGACTTCTCTGGGTGGTTAAGCCGCACCGACGCTTGATGTTCTTTTATTCGCGTACCTAATGCTCTCCCCGTCTCGCCGATGTAGGATGTGTCGCACTCACCACATGGAATGGTGTAGACCACACCTGTCTGTTTCTCGCTGATGACCGGATCTTTTGGCCTTGAAAGGATTTCACGTAGAGTCTTGTGTGGTTTGACACATGTTCTTATCTTGTGACGCGATAGAACGCGTGAGATTTTTTCAGTGGTGCCTTTCACGTATGGCAATATTGCAAATCCTTTAAATTCATCGTCTACCGTGCTTTCTCTATTACGTTTTGGTAAAGTTGAAAACTTCTTGATAAACTGTCGCGGGTATCCGTTTTCAGATAAAGACTTGCAAATGTGGATGTTTTCTTCATTCTTGATGTTATTATCAGTGAGCAGATTTTCCTTTCTGTAGCTAAGTGTTCGTACCACTGCAGCTTTATGACGAGATGGGTGGTGGCTGTTGAAATCCAGGTATTTGTCGGTATGAGTTTTCTTACGATAAATTGAGATCTCTATGGTTCCATTCTCAGCTACCTTGTTAAGGGTGTCTAAGAATGGCAAACCAACATCAGAATATCTCTCCAATGTAAACTTGATGTTAACATCTTGTTTGTTAAGGTGTTCATGGAATGCATTGATGTTGTCTTGCTTAATGATGCAGATGGTATCGTCCACGTAACGTTTGAAAATTCTAGGAGAGACAAGGAATGTAGAAAGTGCTTTGGATTCTATCTTCTCCATTACTAAATTAGCCACAACTACAGATATTGGTGAGCCCATAGCAGTGCCATGTATCTGCTGGTAGTACTTGCCCTTGAAACTGAACTCAGTTGAACTCAAGCAAAAGGATAGTAATGATGTAACGTCAGCTGGTGTTAAACTGGTGCGTTCATGAAGACAGAGGTCTTGTTCTAGTCTTGTCAGGGCAGCTGACACCGCTATGCTGGTTGGGATGGAGGTAAAAAGAGACACTACGTCAAATGACACAAGTTCTTCGTTAGTATCAAGAGTCAATGTCTGTGCTATGTTTGTCCACTCTTTACTGTTGCGTAAATGTTGTTCCGTATTACCAACCAATGGAGAGAGAATGGTTACAAGGTGTTTCGAGAGCTGATAAGTAGTTGAACCAATGTAACTGATAATAGGCCTTAACGGAGTGTCTACTTTATGGATTTTAGGAACTCCATAAAGTCTTGGTGTTATAGCATCCGTGGTACAGAGTGATCTATAGGTGCTATCTTGGAACTTATCTTTCATTTTGGAAAGCATAGCTTTCAGCTTTGTTTCGCAAGACTTTGCTGGATCCCTTGGTAGTATCTTATAGGTCTTTGTGTCACTCAGCATATTTTCGATCTTATTATCGTACTCTGTGCGATCCATGACTACTGTGGCATTACCCTTATCAGCTTTGAGGATGATAATATCTTTGTCATCACGTAAGGTTCTTATTGCACTTTTTTCATCTTTTGTTAAGTTATTGGCAGGCAATTTCGCACTTGCAAGGATGTTGGTGACTTTATTTCTTATATCTGATTTAGCTTTAGGACTCAAACCAGAAATCGACGACTCAGTTTCAATTACGAATTTTTCCACAGGAATCTTGCGAGGGGCAGGTGCAAAGTTTAGTCCTTTAGATAGAACAGACATTTCATTCTTGCTAAGGTTCTTACTAGACATGTTCACTATCCATTTTGGATTAACAGTGCTTTTCCTATTACAGTCAAATTTTCGAAGTTCTTCTAGTTTGCGTGTATGTTTGAGTTTAGTTTCTTCGAAGATTTGGTTGTAATGACTCTTTGTTTCTCTTGTGATGTATCTCCAAAATCTTTCACTACATTGTGGTTTCAAACAATCTGAAATGTCGTCTATGTTGATTTTGTATTTCCTGATGATAGTGTGGTTTTCTTGATTAAACTGATTTTTCTTTATTGAATGATTACAAGTACAAGAGTAACAGCCAATGCGTGACGTCAGAGTACAGCCAAAAAAATTGTAGGATGATGACATCTGGTCATGGAGAATTGACCAGGGGTCCTCAGCCAATCAGAAACGAGTATATATTTTGAGTGAATAATAATATCCATTATTTTTACCTATGAAGTCCCTATTCACCTGATATGAACCCAATAGAAGATTCATTTGGAACAGCCAAATCATGGTTGAGAAGACGCCCAGACATCTGCTTTCAGTATCCAAAACGATGTTTTGAAATTGCTTTAGACAAGGTATCAGTAGACATACATCAAACAATTTAACATTTATTGTAATTTCCTATGTTGGTCTCCATGATATAGGTATACCGTACGTATATACCTATTGCACTAATATGATATGTACATGTATGTTTTCTATATCGTAAATTAACTAATGTGAAACTTTACACTTTATTTTGGGAAAACGAACAGTATGATTACTGATTGTAATCTAAACGTAAACTGTACCCAATAGAAATTTTAACATTTCTGTACTCTTCAGATTGACAGCACAAGCTGTATATTTTTTTTGAAGACTGTCATTATACCTGACGTGCATGTAAGTATTCAAACATATAACAATAACGCAAATCCTACAGACTGAAATAGCTTATTATAATAAGATATTACAAATGCTTTCTCACTGCATTGATAATTCTCTCTGAATCATCTTTATCAATGATTCCCATTTCACTAAGCAAGGTATAACCAAAGTGAGGATGAACAATGCTATTTAACAACAACCCATCCATTTTGCTTTCCCTAAATTTACACACATACTTATCCAGCTTCAGAGAACATAAAAAATCACAGCAATCATTTAAGTTATAATCTTTCAACATTTTAGGCTGATCCTGTGGCTGATCCTGTGGTTGTGGCTGTGGCTGAGGTTGAGGTTGGAATGCAAATGGCCTTCCCTGTGAAGTAATGGGAAATCATGATTAAAAGATGGAAATTGTTGATATTAACTAAAATATACCCAATCAAATTAGTTACCTGTTGCATCATACACATATTGGACATCATAGCCATCATGTTGGTGTTCTGTATAAGTAGATTTCTCATTAAAGCATCATTGTCAAGCTTCTGATCAGGCTTACTGGTACGTTTTTCATCTAAGGATCTCCTTTTTGGAGGCACTCCAACAACTTCAATATGTTCCTCCCATACTGGCTCTTCTCCCACTCCTCCATTCTTACCCTCGACTATAAGATCTGTCCACAGTTTCAGATGCTTATGACCATAACGTTGAAGTTTACCAAGCTTCTCTAGTTCTCTGACCAGATTGCAGTGTACATCATTCCATAGCTCATTCTTGTCAGAAGTAACTTTTTTTGATGACTCAACGTCTAATGTACTTGCAGCCTCAATAAGGTTTAAATCTCTTATGTCACCACTTTCATCTGGCAATAAACTGCTGGTTTCACTTGAGAACCAAAGTTGCCTTTTCCTCTTCTTACATTTAGTTTGCAGTGAATCTTAAAATAATATTGGAATTATTAAATAAAAACAATATCAGACTTCCTGAATAAAGATTGATTATTATTATTAATTATTACACTTATGTTATTGTAAAATTCTCGAAATTGTAGTCAGGTTTCATATTAAACTGTTATATATATTTTTGTCTTGGACGTTTTGTTTAATTTTAGCAGTAGTCTTCATCAGTACTGGGTAAATGAACAGGGGCCTACATTTGCACAAAACTACACTGACTCAGTATGTTTTGCAAATCTATACATGTTTCATGTCCTACTTCATTACTGATAAAGAAGACTGTTGGACTAATAGTTGAAATGACTAAAGTTGAACAAAATGTCTGAAACAAAAATATATTTATCAAATAATCTATATCCCTGTATAAAAGCTTTTATGCTACAAAAAAATGTATTTCTCCTTTGTTTGGTCAGTATCTTAGTTTGGACATAAATTAGTAAACTAGTATAGGTCCAAGCTACAATGCAAATAAATTTAAAATTAAAACTTACCTATTCCAAGTGGGATGCTGGAACAAGCAATTCTAATTGATGATAAATGACCTTTACCATCCTTGTACTCATTTTTGCAAGCATCCAAATCCTCCTCACAGTTGAGATTTACACATTGCTTTTTGCCTTTTCGAAGCCAAAAAAGTCCTTTAATTGGTGTGAATATCACACTTTCGTTTTCAACCTCTCGTAATTTTGCCTTTATTCCCTCTAAAGTGGAAGTTATTTCTACTTTGGAAATAACAGAGGCAGATCCAGCAACCTTCACTTCTGAGTTTTTCTTCTCTGCATTAAACAAAAATATGTCGAAGACTTTGTTTTTCACAACTCTTGGAGATCGACGAACTACGGGTGAACCTATAGAATGAAACAAAACAGAAAATAAAGATTTATTATGTTAGCCAAATGTTCATTTAGGCTCTGACATTTTTTATTACATAGTTAGCATTTATTATTGTTCTTTAAGCTTATATTTTAGCATCTAGATGTAAGCTTATATAAATATTTTTTTTTCTTTCTCATACTTAGTTTTAGATTTTTTGAATTGTATATAACTTATGTAAAGCGCATTTGGGCATTTCTGGAGAGTGCGCTATATAAATATAATATTATTATTATTACTATTAAGCTTATTATTAAGAAAATAAACTTGTTTAAATGTAGTCTGCTTATCGAAGCTTATGCCTGAGTTTTATATACCTTCATATTCGTTTGAATTCACAATATAGTCAACAGCTAGATAGAAAATAGTCTTTCGCCATCCAGTTTTTCTTTTACCATTGGCATATGTTAAGGGGTATTCTTTTAGAAGTGATGAGATGTCAGCATCAGAATTCAACGCCACAACTGTTCGGGATCTCCCACTTTTTTTATAGTAAATTTGCTTTAGATCGACTTCTTCCATAGGTGTATTGATTCGATCACACACATAACATAAGATGCATGAATGAAGTGTCTTGAACGTCCACCGATAAGGTAATTGGAATGGTGGCATTTCTGGTCCATTTACCTTCCCAGATTTAGTGCTTAAAAATAACACGACATCTCTCTGTTAACAAGTATAATACCATGATCACCTCGGTTTTCATTGTTCCACGAGGGACATTTAACATCGAACATCCCTCGCGAAAGCTCAGCTAAGTCAAGCATCGCTCATGCATAGTAATGAGGGAAATTTAGACTAAATGTCCCTCATGAATACAATCATGAGGGAAATTTAGACTAAATGTCCCTCATGATTATATTCATGAGGGACATTTAGACTAAATATCCCTCATTACTATGCATGAGGATGCAAGTCAGTCCCTCATATACACCAGGTGTACACACAATCATTGGGACCCAAGAGCAAACCGAATAGTACTTTAATAATCGCTCCTCTACTTATGATGACTCGAGCATTCAAGACGTGTGGGATGTGTGAAGCTCAAAATACAACATCGTTAACGCATGCGCAATAGAAGGAAATGCACAAAAGTCGAATTCAAGGGATATTTTATTAGACCTATTTCTGTTATTTGTTCACACAATGAAATATAATTATATTAGTTGGCACTTTCCTCTTTTTCTGTATGTGCTTTTTAGTGTTTTGAGGAACCGTATTCTCCCTTACTTGCTCCACTTCGTCATCTCTCATAAAAGTAAACCGACCTTCCACCATTTCTGATCTGTTTACCTTCAGGTACTCCTTACTATAACTAATTTATACTCTTTTATTGTGTAAATGAAACTTGAAGGATGTGCAACATGAAGCATTCCCCAGAGTACAGTCTAATCAAGGCTCTTTCACAAAACACTATAATATATTCTCCTTTGCGCCGGTTAACTCAAGCCTGTATTTTTGTCCATTTCCTCGGTGATCATGGTATTACAAACTAATACCATGGCATCTTCGGGATATTAGTGATTAAATGTCCCTCACTAATATCCCTCAGTGCCATGGTATTACTTATAAAAATAACTTTCAGTAAGATGAAGAGAATCCGAAAATAACAAAGACTGTAAATGTTATCGTCAAGTACCTGAACTTCGTTGCCGTCCCAGATCTGAGTTTCGTCTATCGGAGGTGGTTCTACGTAAATTATCTCATCTTTTACCTCGTATTCATCTGGAAATCCCTGGCTTTCTTCTTGATCTTCGGCCATCTCCGCCATGTTGAACAGATTCAACACGTGCGAACGGCAAACCTACACAGTGACGTCACTCGGTCATGTAATGCAAAGTGCAAACCACGATCTCAAAGTCTAGGTGGTCGCGCTTCATCGGAATCGGCGGTAAATACAAAGATTGCTAGTTGTTTGTTTGCATACATGTGTTTTTTTCCCCTGTTGATTTTATATTTATAGCATTGTACCAGATGATTGGCCACGGATGGAAATCTTGGTAAATAAAAACACCTGTAAGTACTTAAATCCTAGCCCAGCAGACAATTTTAAATATAATAAAATAAATGATATTCCGAAAATGGTACTCCTCATGGAAGTATACCCCCAATGAAAAGGCAACCATCATCAGGCAGAATGGTAATTTACACAGTAAACAGAACTTAAATAGTACTTAAAACCTACCAATTTCAGATTAGCAACATTCAAGTGTGTTAAAGTTATGGGAGGACAAATATAAGATATTTTCACTGATCAAGCAACTGCTTTTCCAAAAGCGAAATCTTCAATTGCAACTTCTCTTTCTTTAAAAGCAGATTGTCTTTCTTTAGCAATAGTGCCTCGTGTTGGGCACGTCTAATATCTTCTGTAGAAAATGCATATACATTTCTTTTGAGGTGGCTTTGCCTTTGGTTGTACTTCAACTTCGTCTGCGTCGTCGTCCACATCTGGCAAGCTTATACTGATCGCTGAAGCATCAATAGTTGAGGATTCGGCATGCTCCATTGGCAATTGGGCATCTTCTAGATGTCAAACAAATAACACAGCAACATACGAGACTTAAGGTACACTGAAGAAATCCATACTTATCTGAAATGAATGTTATCATAAACGGATTCTTAAATCATTTTCCATTGGATCTCTGCACATAAATATGTTCCATACAGATAAAGGATAACTTGCAAGGTGTGTATAAATTGTGAAAATATCGTATCACAATGAATCAACGTATATTGCAAAATCATGAATATTTTATAAGTCACATAATCATGTAGATCATAATCTCCTTTTATAAATTAAAAGTTCCCTTTGATCGTTTGTTCGTCTCTTCATAATTTAGTTTTAGTTTTCGTATGTTAAAAAAATGTTTACCAACCTGCTGATTCAAAGTCTTGAAGGCCCAAAAAGAGAGGCGTATCTCCTAAAACCTGTATAATGTTTCGCTCGAAGAGGGCAATCGTTTTGGTTTTGGACCACCTCCGGCCCTTTGCTCTTCACGGTGGAACACCGAGAACTCTTTTTTGGCGGTACTGTTAAACATTTTCCATTTATCCCGCACTTCATGGCAGGATCTTCGTGCCACCGATACTGTTAACAGCCTTAGTTATGGCCTCCCACACGTTGGTTTTCTCTTGTTTGTGATTGTAGTAGTGAATTTGGATTAAGTAAACTCAATGTTTTGGATAAAATTGGATCTTGCGAAAAATCTGTCCGTTTTTTTTGGGGATGAAAGTTTTGGAATCACTTTTGTTTTTTTGGAATCACTCAGTTTGACATAATTCATAACCTGACCAAGTTTTAGCAAAATCGTTGGAGCTAAAGCACGGCGGCATGATAATTTCAGTGTTTAATTTTGGTGGCCTTCATGCGGCCGTGCTTTAGCTCCCTCGATTTTGCTAAAAGTTGGTCAGGTTATGAATTATGTCAGTCTAAAGTGATTCTAAAACTTTCATCCAAAAAAACCGGACAGATTTTTCGCAAGATCCAAATTTATCCAAAACATTGAGTTTACTTAAGTTCTAATATATATTATTTTTAATATTCTGCAGTGCAATCGAATTATATTGTATTATAGGTGAATGATAGTTCTAATTGTTGCCAATGTTTTATGGCAATTGCATAAAAGCAGAGGAAGTTATGACCCAAAGTGCGCCGAGAATTATAACTGAGTCACCTTAATTACACGGTAATTACACTGATCTCTTCCACCGATAAATTGTTCTTTCTTTTCTACTTCATCTACTTCTACTTTCTTGTTTAATCGTGCTTTCAGGAACAGCTTTTTAACCTACGATTAGTTAATCCTTGGTTAGCTAAGTTAACCCTGGGTTAGCCACTAATCCTGGGTTAAAGTTAATCGGCCTTTCAGGAACCAGGACCAGGTTGTTTATCGTCCCGTTGGTAATCTAGGTCTTCTCTTCGGCGTTCTGGTGCAGTGCTATGCCCCTTGCGTATGTCACGCCCTTTTGTTTCTCTTGTGAATGTGTCTTAGATTCTTCTTTGTACGTAAGTTTCGTCTCGCCCTTTTATATACATTGCTAGATCTTCTTTTGGCGTCCTGTTGTCTTTTTCTTGTCATCTTCTTTGTGTATTTTTGAGTATTCGTACATTGGGCTAAACCCATTTGTTCAGCCGCTTGCACAATATAATTGTGGCTTTCATTGAACGGTGCAACTCCTGCTGCCGTTCGAAAGTCAACACCCTCAGAACCTCCGTAGTGCCTTATTTTTGGGGCCTTCGTGCCTACGACACTGTTGATGCATTCGTTTCTCTGGGACGATCCAAATGGTGCCATCTTCCTTGCTGCTTCCTCTGTCAAAAAGGGCCGTGGAGCATCTTGAAGGCTGGCGCGTAGATCCTCGCCCTTTAGATCTGTAATGTAATTTTAATATAATGTAATGTGTTTATACAGAATCCAAAACATATAAATACGTAGTATAATTAAAAGTATAAATACAAGAATGTGGAAAATAGAAAGTTATTTTTTTTTAAAGATTTACACTTACTCTTGCCTCTGGGCAGATCGCTGTGCTTGTAGTTGTTTGGGTCCTGCTTGTACCTGCACCATGCCTCGCACTCATCATGCGCTCCAAATGCATGAGGGATTATAGTGGATAATGCCTTTAGCAGAGATGACGGTTGGCTCTCATTTTGATGAATGCAGTACCTGAAACACCTTTGCACATAGGCAATCACAGTAAGGGTCAGTTCTTTAACCTTGCCCGAGTCACGTGATTGATGTCACTCCACTTCTCGATGCTGTAATTAACCAACGTTTAAAAATTATTTTCGGTGATGCTGTCGTCATCTCCAATGTATGTTTCGTAGTACAGACCAGTATCGCCTCCTAAAGCAGACGCGTGTCCAGGCTTCCGTTTTACTAGGCCGGCCACTAAGCGTCTGCTCAGATGAACCAGACATTCCTTTCCAGTGGATTAGCCAATCAGAACGAACCTCTTAAATCTGTGGTGGTGCAGACTTTGACCTCTACGGACTTCCACGAACAAACCTCACGTGAACTGACAGTTACTGTGGTAGCTTGAAGAGTGTTTTCAAGCTGGCGATGTGATGTTTTCAAAATTCAACACTTGAATATCCACCAGCAAAAGTCAATCGATCCAAGCGATTTATTTTGAAAAAAAACGCACGTGTTCGTCAACTTCCGACTGGTCATGGAAAGTCATTACTGATATATCAAGCATTGAAACTGATCTACGACAACGGTACAAACGATTCTGGTCATTTATTTACTTTAGCAAAGCAACTTCTGCAGACAAACAAAGATTTACCGTATTCATAGTATTATTGTATGTTGATACTAGTATCCAAAGTATGGGACGAGTGTCAGTAAATTAACTTTCGGTTGTCCGAATATGTTCCTCTCCTTTGACTCACTCTTGGCACAAATAAACCGTAAGTCCTCGGTGATGATTTTCTTTGGAGTGCTATCATTATCTGTGGTCATTTAAATGGGTTTAAAACATCATTCATCGGATTATGAATTTTGAACAAGCTAGAGGTTTGCAACACGATATCTCTAATAATAACTCGACCTGTGTGAACTGAGTTGAGCAGATAATATGAGTGATTTCATTGGCTACTTCAATGACACATAAAACAATTGGGAAGGAATGTCTGGTTCATCTGAACAGACGCTTAGTGGCCGGCGTAGTAAAATGGAAGCCTGAACATGCGTCTGCTTTAGGACGCTAACACCACTACTGACAGCATTAGTGAACAACTGGATGGTGACGTTGGACTCCATACTCTTCGAGGAGCCATGGTGGGTTTTTCCTGCAATCGTGGGCTACAGGTTCCCGCTTGTTATTATTTGCCTCTTTGCATACGCGGCACATTCTATTGTGAGTGGCATAACTGAACACTTTACCCGTTTTAAGTCCTATCTCGGTGCCAACACCTGACGAGGAGTCATAGCTGCGGCCTCTCTTTCTCCATCCCATATCATTTGATACGGCTACTACGCAACTGTTCCTTCATCATTCCCAGAAGCTGATAGCTGTTTTTCTTTTGCAGTGTCCAATTCCGCTTTCTCTTTCCTATGATTTGAAGGTGCTGGAAGCGACGACAGGCCCAGTGACAATAATATAGATATAAGATATTACATGGCTGTATATTACATATACGAAGTTTATCTTCGAGTGGTAATAATAAATCCCACAAGTGAGCATAGCGGTCATGTAGTGTACTGTTTAAGAGATAAACATCAATGAAATATCACATTTTCTTTTAACTTAAAGTAAATCTGAAGAAGCACAATGAAACATAACTGTGTTATCTTCACGTGTGTGTCCAGATATCAAGTTCGGCACACATCAGAGATATTTATTTGATGAAGGTATGGGACATGACAAATAATAATAATTATTCATAATGAAAAACGTTACGGCATTAGATACTTCCCCGTCACTGACGCTTTCACTTGACTCGCTAAAGAATTGGTTCCATGAATTGGTTCGCAAATTTGTGAGAAGCATCCAGGGAGGTCCATAAGATAATTATTCATTGTTTTTACCTCCTTCCATTCGTTAAGCGACAACGGGTAAAGTTGACCATCCTCTTCTGATCTGGCGCCCTTATATTCATCGTAGGCCTTATTAACTAGGATATTCAGACTTGCGGCTGTCACCTGATGTGCGCGTCGTGTGCGGGTTATATATGGCTTGCAGTTTAAAAAGAATCTGCTACCCCTTGTGTTGCAACTCCCACATTGCTGATAACCTCTGACCACCCACTGCCTGTTAGCCACTTCCCTAGCATTTTAAAGGAAGCCATCTCTATATGCAGTCCGCCGAGCATGATGACAAATTTCTCTTCACTGAAATCAGGCAGTGCCCATTGGATCTGCTTGGCTAAGGCGAACAATGGATGGTTCAATGCGATGACTGGAGTTTGCGAGTGATTGATGTGCTGTACGGCAGCCTTTATCACCCGCATACTGTGCGCTATCATGACCAATGAATGTGCATTCTCTACAAACATCGGCAGCAGAGAGATAATTGCAGGCTTGCAGCTAGACAGCGATGATTGAGAGGCCCTATAAGCCGCCCATGAGACAAAATCTCTGGGTTGGAGTTTTTCCTTTACAACAAGTTCCTGAACATTGCTGAGCCAGTCTTCTTCATCGTATTCACTCTCATTACTCAGGGGAGCTGGAGATGTCAATAGCCTCTGTGGTACCTCAGGGGCACGTAGATCAGTAGTGGGTAGCGCCACAGGTGTTACGTCGCTGTAGGTTGAAGGAAGCTGAGATATTCTCTTAGACGCCGAGGCCTTAGTTGGATCAAAGGTATCTGTAGCTCTGAGTATTCTAGGTTATTCATCGGAGGGATGTTGTACGAGAGAAATTGCTGTGCCATGAAAGGAGCCCTGTGAGGTGGTCGAACTAGGGTTATGGTCGATGTTATCGGCAGCGGCTGTGGTAAAACGTTCTCCTTTCAGTGTAGAAGGGCAAACAACTCCTTCGCGCTCATTACGTCCAATGACGCTGTTATGATGCTATATAATAATGCTACTGTGCAGTCACGCTCTTTTGAGCTCTCTGGTATTTCTCATTTTCTGCCATTCTGGCAATGGTCCAGATCATGCAGTCGCCTTCCAGGGGTATGTAATGTCTATGAGACTGATAACAGCGTCTCAAATACTGGAAAATCAAGGACATATCGCTTATTCAGGGATTTTTTGTCTGCATCGCTGGTCGCCCTTAATCGATGACTCTAACGAACGACTTGAGGAAATTTGCACAACAAAGACCTGCACTTATCTGCCATTGTTTTATGTGGCTGAAACAAGAGTATACGTACCTTTTACTAAAGCAACGCACACTATCCACACTAAAAAACGAAAGCTATCGAAATCTCGAGTTCTGTATTACCCAAATACATCTGCAACTAGGAGATTGTTGTTACTATCTGGTGATGTCGAGCAAAACCCAGGATGGGAAAACGATCGACCTGAAACTCTTCAAACGGCGATAGAACGTACAAGAAGTTTTGCCACTAATTTAAGCATTCCCGTGCGTATTTCCGAAAGGATGAATCTTCATCGACACGTGCTTCGGACGGAATCCAATGAACTGTATCAACATCAATTATAATGGACTGTCTTTAAATAATCATCTGAAAGAGCTGAGCTTTTGTCTTATGAATACTCGATCACTTAATAATAAAGCCGCTGAATTTATTGATTTCATCTGCGATTACAAGCCTGATATTGTTGCTTTAACTGAAACCTGGTTCCATGAAGATGAGACTGCCGCCAGAACTCTCTGCACGCCTATAGGATACGAACTTTTTGATCATCCACGATCTGGCCGATATGGGGGTGGCACTGGAGTGCTGTTCAGGAATAATTTTAAGTGTCAGCAAAGTCGCCGCTGCAGAACGTCGATCCTATGAGTATTCTGAGTGGAATATAAAATCTGGATCCCAGCGTATTCGTTTAATTGTCGTTTACAGAATACCATACTCTGAAGCTCATCCTATATCTACCAGCATATTTTTTGCCGAGTTTGCTGAATTTCTCGAATCCGCGGTTCTTTGTACGGATCAGCTCTTGATTACTGGAGACTTCAATATTCACGTCGACGCTGTTGATGATGTTGATGCTGCTAAATTACAGGAGCTGCTTGAGAGTACTGGTCTATAGCAACATGTTAATGTTCCAACTCATATCTGTGGACATACCCTTGACCTTATTATAACGAGACACTCTGAAAAGATCATCACCTCTCCACCTCGAACTGACTACTTATTTTCAGACCACATGCCTGTCCATTGTAAACTTCATGCTGACACGCCCTGCCTTAAGAAAACTCAAATATCCTACAGGAAAGTTAAATCCATCAAAATTGACGCTCTTCGTAACGAACTTTCTAATTCAGATCTTTGTAAGAACATGCTCTCACTAGAGCTTAATGATCTATCTTGTTGACTGTTACAATAATACGCTATCATCAGCATTGGAACAACATGCGCCTTTGATTCGCAAAACAGTTGTGAAAAGACCGACTGTTCCTTGGTTCAACGAGGAAGTCAAATCAGCAAAGAGAGCACGTAGGAGAGCCGAAAGGAAATGGAGGCTAACAAAGTTGCATAGTGACTTTCTGATTTACAAATCAAAGAAAAATCAAGCTACTTTTGTAATGAAGTGTGCACGTAAAGACTACTACACCACCTTTATACAAGAGAACAGCAGTGACCATCGTAAGCTGTTTAAGTCTGCAAAAACCCTCTTCGATCGAGACACTGGTCTAAATTTTCCTGAATACAGTGATAATACAGTGCTTGCCAATGATATAGATAACTTCTTCATCAAGAAGATCGAGCGCATTAGACTGGAACTTGACAGTACTACCAGTGAAGACCCCATAAGTGAATCACAGACCACGCCCAACGCTCAACTTGACTTGTTTAAAACATTGAGTGAAGATGATGTAAACCATATAATCTCAAAGTCAAGTAAAAAGTCAAGCTCTTTAGACCCCATGCCCACTCCCCTTGTGGTTGAGTGCCTAGATGTACTTCTCCCAGTCATCACAAGAATGATAAACCTATCATTGCAAACTGGAAGTTTTCCTGACAACTGGAAGCTGGCAGATGTTCACCCTAGATTGAAGAAGTCAAAAGCTGAGGTCACATTTAATAATCTTCGCCCCGTCAGCAACCTTTCATTCACTTCTAAACTCACAGAACGAGCTGTCTTCAATCAAACTCATGATCACCTTACTGCTCATAAGCTCTATCCTAAAGCTCAGTCCTCCTACCGCCAATACCACAGTACTGAAACTGCCCTTCTACGCGTGAAAAACGACATCTTGATGAATATGAATAAACAACATGTGACTCTTTTGGTGCTACTTGATCTAAGTGCAGCCTTCGACACTGTCGATCATACCATATTACTGAAGCGTTTACACTCTGGCTTTGGAATCTCAGGACAAGTACTCACCTGGTTCAAATCATACCTAGACAACAGATCTCAACAAATATCTATTAATGGGGGGGGGGGGGGGGGGGGGGGAATCCAAATTATTTGAAATGAAATATGGTGTTCCTCAAGGGTCCTGCCTCGGTCCTCTCCTGTTCGTCATCTATGCAAGCAAACTGTTTACCATTCTAGAAACGCATCTACCAGACGTCCGACACTCAGTTATACATTTCATTTAGACCTGCGAGGGTTGTCCAATACACACGATGCGAGTCAACTCGACTATTGCTTGAGACGAGTTGACTCATCTGCTTAATATTAATGAGTATGCAAATGATATGCATATATATATATGTGCATCAAATGTGTATATCACCAACCCAGGATGACTCGACTCGTGAAGCCCTTAGTCGGGTCGACTCGTCTGCTTAATATTCATTAGAATGTAAATTGAAAGCAAGCACTTACAGTGTCTGTGGTGTGTTAACATGGGAGCTAGGGCTCACGAAGCGAGTCGATCCGACTCAACTCGAGTCGACTCGTGAAGCCCTTAGTCGGGTTGACTCGTCTGCTTAATATACATTAGAATGTAAATTGAAAGCAAGCACTTACAGTGTCTGTGGTGTTGTTTGCATATTTTCAAAATAATTTATTTATTTATTTATTCTTGGTTGTATAAATACAAACTGTATAAATTATAATATATCATGATATATATTGTATACAATACTGTATTCCTTGTCATTACCATAAATAATTTATTATTATTATTTATTAAATAAAAATATTCAAATATTAAATTCATGTGTCAATATAAACAATATATTATTGTTATTTATCATTCTCAACTTAAATTGGTTTTGACATATTTGTAATGCCAGGTATCCCTGAAAGCTTGGTCAAATTGTAATAATTTAAGCTGTATTAGGTTGAAAACACCTGAATTAAAGTATAGATTCTCAACTTTTTATAGAATACATATATAAAATATATGGGTAATAAAAATAATCGAAAATTCCCCTTAAAGCGGTTAACATCAGCAAATTGGTAGAAACATTTAGTATAATGCTTATTTTGGTCTTACGTTTGTTGTTTGTAAGCTTTGCTTCATTTAATAAGTTAGGAAACTCAAAATAGTATTATTTAATTACCCATAATGCACCCGATATATTGATATTTCGTGGCGGCCAGAATTTTTGCAAATGACTGTATATATATGTATATATCAATTTATTGAGTGATAGATAGTGAGTAGAGAAAAAGCCGACATTTTGAACAAAAACAAAGTGAAGATCAATAAATATTGGTATAAATTTGAAGGTAGTATGCTAGTTGGTTTCTAAAACAATTAGACTACTCGTTCTCGTTTTCTATGAGTTCAAATAGTCAACTCGACGCTACGCTACTCATAGAAAACTCCAACTCATAGTCTAATTATTGTTAAATATGACTCTAAATTTACAAATTAATCTTCTGAGAGTGATAGTGGTTTAGTCAGAAGAGTTAGATAACAACAAATAATCCAAATTTTGCTAAGATCAGCAGCCATACTCAGGGGCATTACCTGATGTAGAATTCTAAAGATTTTTAAATTTCCCAATGGCTCTTTCAACATGAATTCTCTGCCTTGCAATCCGTCTGGTTTTTACCTCATTTTCTATTCCAAGCTGTCCATCACTACCCAGAAATGGTGGTATATTCAGTGAGACTCTTTCAGGTAAGTCTGATTCTATATTAAAACCTCTGTCAGCCATTATTTCATCTCCACTTTCCAGTAAATCCAGAATACCACAGTCCATTGTAAGTTGTTTATCAAAGGTTCTTCCACAGTAAAGTTCAGACACAAAAGTTACTTTTCCAGCAGGAGAAATTCCAATCAGTCCCTTGGCAGTATTATGATGCTTGTAAGATGAAAAAGTAACACTTTGAGTGATTGGAGCAGAAGGCATTTCTGTAAATATTTCTGTACAGTCAATGATAACTCTTGTTTGTGGATGGTGTTCTTTAAAAGATTTAGGCATGGTTCTGTCAATCAGAGCTCTAGAAGGCCATATATTGCTTGCTCGCAATCGACGATATAGGAAGTCTAACCATGTTATCCAGATATTGCTCACTTGAGACTGAGAAATATCTAACCTGATGGCAAGGTCTTGTTCCAGTAAATTACAGCGGAGACGGGCTAAAACCATAAACAACTCTTGTTCTGGACTCATTGACCTCTTACGACCTCTCTTCTGCTGACCTTCAGTTAACTCTCCATTTATTGAACCAAAATATCGCAACATTGTACAGGATGGACTTAAATAGTTGTAAAAGGCTTTAAATTTGGCATAGTTTGGAAATCCAGTATAAAACTGAAAAACCGTGTCTAGATGTCTGAAACGTTCAATAGAAAACTCTTTCAGCCGATCGATTTCCACTTGGTTGTTGAGACGTAGTTTGTGAAGCTCGTTTTCAAGGCGTGTGATGGTATCTGCGGGGTCTTCCCTGGTTATTTTAGCTGTGTATTCTTGGACTGAGAGGCTGTTGTCTGTGTTTTCTTTATTTTCAATACTGGCTTCTGAGAAAGTAATTATTTTACGACACTTGACTGTTGAACGAGGTTGACTAGGAGTTGGCTTGATGAGTTTGGGAGTTTCGTACGGGATGTTGTCTTCTTGCCCCCTGGAAAATGAGCTCCACAAATACGGTCATGTTCACTTGGCTGAAAGTCTTTCATACCTGCCCAATGGATCCATGTCTCCCTCAATCTCTTCTCTTTCGGAAACTTATGAAACGACAGTTCATGATTTCGGTTTGTGTTGTTGACACATCCAACAATGCAGCAAGTTGTGCCACCTCCACTCCGTTTCCGTCGATGATTTTCCGTGAATGCAGATGAATTTGAGGCCATTTTGTGGTTGTTTTGAAGTAAAAATGTTAATAATAATAACAATCATTACTTTTAAATCATTTTGAAAAAAAAGGAGGAGTAGGAACATGGAGAATAAATAACTACAGCGACCGTCCAAGCGGTCTTTTCTCGTTTGTTTACGTGTCGGCCATCTTGAATTTCTCCCACAACTACCAGAATGCACAGCGCGCATAAATTATAGCTGGTATTGCCCATTGATTTGACAAATGCTCCCAAATCGTAACAGATCGCACATGGTAGATATTCTTTCAGTGAGCTGACTGACCTACCGTAATATTGTCCTCAAGAGATTGGAGGAGTGATCTTATTGGTTAGTTTCAATCAGCTGATAAAAGTTTATGAATCTCATTATCTGCCTTCAAATGATAGGCAACCACTGTCCTTCATGTGCTATCAACCAGAGAGTACATGTATTCTATTGATTGGCTTCAATCAGCTGGTAAAAGTCCATCAATCTCATTATCTGCCTTGATCAAATGGTGTTCAACCAGAGATAATTTTATTGAAAACTTGTAATAATTAATATTATTAAGCTGACGAACATTCCTCACTGGAATAATGTCAGGTGAAATCAGGTAATTCATCCAGGCAGGTTACAAAATCAGAAGGGACATACATTGTAATACAGAAGGGAAATATTACGATATTCGCAGTACTATCAATTAATAAATATTTGTGCAATATACCTCATCAAATGTTGTTTTCCTGAACTCCAGTGCCTTTGCCTTGAATGCATCAGAGGCTAAATATGTTGTTTGTCCTGGCCTGGATGTTAGGGCATCTGTTAGTGCTACACGCTCATTCCAGTCGACAGCAGCTAGTTCTTTTACATCCAACATCTGAACACTGAACACTTGACACCTTAATACACATAATGCATAATACTTTAATTTATTCAATACTATAACATGTACTTTGAAGTTTTTAAACTTCAAAAATGACACAAAATATATTCAACTGATCATGCTGGTTTCCAGTCGAGTAAGATATTTAGTACCTACATAAAATTGTACATGTACAGTATCATGATCAATTGCTTAAAAGGGACAAAAGAAAAAAGTGTCCAGCATTATGGAAAATATACAATTTTATTGTGTAGACCAGATGACTCATTTCACTCTGATTATTATTGCCCTAATAAGTCCACAAGATACTAATACATCGGTGTGTTGCTGTTTTCTCTCTAAAATACTGTAAGAAGTCTAGCAAAGCTTACTTGGAACTGAATGTTGTTATCCTTCAAGTACTGGGTCAGTCTGACCCTTAAAACCTCCTTGGTCCCAGTCACTGCCAATTTATATTGTTTGCAGGCATCTACAAGTTGTGTTTTTGTGAGGGAATCTACAGAATTAGACTTTTCTGCTATGTTTGACAAGAATGATGCAAGGTCAAGCTCCTTGATTACTTTTTCCAAGTCATCACCTACATGTAGACAGCAAATGGAATACATACAATGTAGTTACAAAATATATTGCATCAAAGCAAAGGGGGTAAAAATAAAACAGAGAGTCAGCTGAAGTGTTAATAAGTGAAGGGTTGGTGGGTGTACAGTGGTATGATAATACGGTAATACAGTACAGGTACATGTATGATAACAGAGACATTAATATTCAGGTTTTTTCTCAAGAACGCCAAACGACGAACGGCTAGCAGTCACGTGACAACTGCTTTGCCGTCACGTTTAAGGTCAGAGATTCACGTTTTGAACGCAGGAAGGTGTTTTTAACCACTATTTTAACCAAAATCCCACGTTTACGATATCGTTTCTTGTAATATAGCATGCATTTTCTTAGATTTAGTCATTTTACTGGTATTTGGGTAACATCAAGCCGTAAATTTGATGATTTAAACCGAACATTCAGCATAAATCAAAATGGCGGCCATCGAGGGCAAAAGCCATTTCACCAAAATATGTAATCTTTTGATTCTTCTTTAGTACTCGAATGCACAAAACATTGAAATTATCACTTTTCTTATTTCCAGAATCGTTGTTGTGAATATGGCACCATTTCGTTGGCCAGAAAACAGACATCATATTGCTCTCGCCAAGGAGGTAGCCCAAAGCATGCCCAATTCTCCAGCTGATTGGGAAGCAGTTGCTTCCCAGCTGAGCAAAGCCGGCATATTGAAAAGTTGTTGAATTGAAAGGGCGAGGCTGCCGTGAGAGGATGGAGAGATTACAAGACAAGTATAGAAAGGAAGATAAGAAGTCATTGAAAAGGTAAGCTTAATATATTTATTACATGCCATGCTGCATGCATTAATTATACCAATTAAGGAGAAATTATGCAACAAGCTGCTTTAGTGGGAATGGGAAGTATGTATACAATATTTGGTTATAGAGCAAAAAAGGCTTTTGACTAACTGATTGAATGAATTACTAGATTCATTATGTTTGATTTTAGAAAGACGACGTGATAGTAAGGATTCCCTAGATGAAAGTTCGACTGAACAATCAGAAGAAGAAGATGATGATGATGATAATGATGATAGTACGTTTGGTACAGATAGGCCCCCAAAAAGAGCAGGTGCATATGTGTTAACTGAATCAGTGTCTGTCTTTCTCTCACAACCTTATGACTAACATTACCATGTACTGACCTGTTAGTCGGAATTAATTTTTTAAAGGACTTCAGATTTAGATGCAGGTAATATGCATAGTACACCTATATGTATTTAAGAAAAGGTTGTACAGGACAGGCGGTAGATAGTTGCAAGATCGAACTGCATTATGGTAACAACTTGAAACATTTCATATCATTCAATTTTAAAATTGTCTTGGCCTGTTTTTAGATTCAAATAGTTATGATATCATGCAGCTTTTCATACAGGAAGTGCCATTTTTGGCTATTCAAGCTGTTACCATAATGCATTTTGGTCTTGGGGTAACCACAGTAACAGAACAGTTCGGTGTTAATGCGGGCAGGAATATAGCTGACATTGGCATGTTTATACATGCCAGCATGTGGATCATTCTCCCTCAGGTAGAATGTGGTGACGTATTCATGTCTAAAGACAAGGCTCCACCTGTTTGAGGGCAAAGAATGCTGAGCATACTTAGAAATCTTGACATGCTTAGCTTCTCTACCTTGCATAGTGTTGATTCCTAGACCTAGATTGAATTTACTTACAGTTATATTTGCATGATATGGCATCACATAGCCAATAGTCCACACTGTTGATGTGACAGAATTGATGAACATTTGACAAGTGTTAAAAAATGCAGTGCATCTTGTTTTCAACTCGTGGACATAATCAGGTGTGACAGTTTGTCTGCTGTACAGTGACACAGCATCTCTAAGGTTTAAACCAAGGTGAGAAAATGCATTAATTATTAATTGGTAGGAGGGGCTTGCATTAGGGGGATAAGCAACTGCTGAAATGAGGTTCATACAATTGTGGCAGAATAACTTACTCTCCTTACCAGTAAATCTAAACTCAAATGGCTTACCTCGCCCTAGCTGTCTGAAACCAGCTCTTGAGCTTAGAGTATAGCAAATGGCACTTAACATCATTTTTGATGGCATTAAGATAAAGCACAAAAGGACAGTCATCTGGAAGTTCTTTAACATTATTGGTATTAGAAATATTGGATATATCCATTACTAGATTCTTTAAGTTCTTATTAAAGAACTGCCATGCATTATTGGTGTTATGTAATGGCTCAGCCAGCGCCTTATCAACTAGTTTACCAATTATGGGCATATGTTCTTGTCGTGATTGCTCCTGCTTGATTAAGTTTAATACTTTAGTTCTCTTCGTTGATGCTGCAAGTTTTGTTGTGTTAAGGTTTTCTTTTAATTGTTCCACTTTTTGCGCAACATGCATCCGGTGATTGTAATCCCATGGTTGCCAGGTGTCACTGGGACCTGTACCTAATGTCCACCCCATAAGTACTTTATTGTTGTTGTTAACATTAGCAAAAGAGGAGAAATAATATGAGGCATTATTTATCTCACCTGAATATGAAGCTAACCATTTCATGTCAGCTGGTATCAGCTCAAACATAAAAGACACTGTTTTGTCAAAAACTGAATATTCTTTTGCTTCAATTGAAGCTATTTCTCTGACGAGATTGGAGGCAAACCTGACCATGGCTATATGGTCCTCCTTGCAGTTTGACCCACAAAGCAAAAAGTTATCATTGGGGGAAGCCACTCTACAACCAACATTTAAAAAACTTATCAGCCATGCAGTGGCTTCTGAGTCCTTCCCAAAAGGGGCCCCATCTGCTCCTAAGGCAACCTTGAACTTGCCCTCACCCTCTCCAAACCAACTGAGAAGGGGGCTTTCTGTGCTGTAAAACTTTTCATCTATATTTAAATATAGCCGAGCCATCTTAACTAGCAAATCCTCTAGATTTCGGTATATCCCATCAATTTGCTCATCTTCATCTAAATTTAAATTAATATTATTTTAATAAAATTGGTATTAATTTCTGCTTCTTGTATAGCAATTTTTGTGTGCATATACAAAAGCAGCAAAAATACTATTATTTGTAAATGTCACAAGTGAAAGCTTGGAACTCAAAATTGTTATTTTTTTAAATTATAAAGACTTATTGATTAATACAGTACATCATGAAATGCGCGCGCGCCAGTACGTAAATTGTATGTACAAAATAAATTATTATAGGCACTTACAAGCTTAAATAGGATTTTTAATCCCAAGTAAACACAACATTAATGCACAACAGCAACTCACCAGACTCCAATAAATTAGCCAAGTTGAATTAACTAATAATAATATTACCTACCTTTTTCTCAAGGCGACGAACCTTTTCCCATTTTGATCTATATATATCTTACTTTTCTTGCATACTTCTTCACTCTGCGCTTTCAACAGATGCTGCAAACAGTCTACTCCGAATCGTGGATTCCTTTTTTTCCGGCCCATAGTTATAGATCTACAAGTATTAAACTAGTAGAAAACCTCCGCCTGAATCAGAGTTAAAACTAAAAGCAAATAAAAGAAAAATTGCAAGTAAGTACACAATCTCGCCGATAGCCAATCCTGCGAATACACCTTCGAATCGACTTGACAGGAGTAAGTTCGTTAGTAGACTTTCAAAGGTCATCCAGCTAGAAATCTAATAACTCAAGGAAAACACGCTGACAATTCTTCAAACTTGCACAACATTTACTTCAATAAAAACACAAGGATTTGTTCGTTTTGAAATCCCAATTAAAGTTCATACAAAGAAAATATATAGATACTTATATAGGTCTTGTGATGCAGCAAACCAGTTCTGTGAAGTAGATTCGACGAGCGGTTGAATCAAAGTCTCTTGAAACGGATTTGTAAATTTCAAAACATGGCTTCTTCTTCCACGAAATTTAGTTGCAAGAGTAGATCGATAATCGGTTGGCTAATGTTCGGAAGGGTTTCGCAATCAGAATACGATAAGTCCCCCAAATGTTTTTTTCCGTAAATCCAACGTGATCGCGTCGTATCATTTCCGGCGAAAAAAATTAAACTGACTCCTTGGCAACAAATCAACAAAATGCGACCAATTATTGACACGATTTCAAAGCGCCGATTTCGTGCGCCCGCGAGCCCAGCGTGATTGATAGTGACGTACATTTTTGCCATTCTCACTAAAAGATCTTCAATGTTTCTGAATTTCCCTTCAACCTGGTCATCATCATCCAAATCTTTACAAACATCAGAGATGTCATACAATTGCCCTATATCTAAATTATTAATGTACTTCATCAGTTTTCCATAAGTAAGAATCTTAGGGATGGGTACCCCTTCCATAAAATCAATAGCACTTTTACGCGAGCAGACTGGAAACACTTATTTGTTTGTATTTTGTATTATATTGTTTTTTTATTGATGGTAATGCTTTTGACATAACTTTAGGAGAGTTTTCTATATATGTCTCTAATTGTTTAGTAGTGGAATTAGCAGCTAAAGTGCACCATAAACCATCTAATGTTGGCTTTAAATTTTGCTCATTAGACCCATGAATTACTGTCGCGCATTCAACGGTTTCTGCAGCTCTTTCTTCGGCCCGCCTCTAGGGTAGATCTAGTTTCCCAGTGTTGTTATCAATATTAGATGGTTTACACTGCCTAGTTGTTGTTTTTTCTCATTCTTAAATACTTAACAGTTGTACACTTTCTTGGTAGTGTCAAATCTTCCAGTTGCATTTGTTCCTGAATTTGGCAGATCTGTGAAGATAAATAATATATATAATTATGATATTTAGACTGACAACTCACATAGCCACTTTAATTAATCAATTTCAATTTAATTTCAATTTATATAGATTAGGTATACTTACATGTACATGTAATTAATTTTTAGTTTCATTTCATAACTTCTTTTAAGAAGTGAGTGTGAGAGTCGTGTCCCCACTAAAAGTACTATATTCTATACACCCAACACTCATCTCACTAGTGGGGACACGACTCTCACACCTTACTACATTCTATATTCTGTACACCCAACACTCATCTCACTAGTGGGTACACGACTCTCACACTCACTTATTACTACATTAAATATATTCTATACACCCAACACTCACCTCATTCCTGGGGACACGACTCTCACACTCACTTCTTACTACTGTACATTCTATGTTCTATACACCCAACACTCATCTCACTAGTGGAGACACGACTCTCACACTCACTTCTTACTACATTCTATATTCTGTACACCCAACACTCATCTCACTAGTGGGGACACCACTCTCACACTCACTTCTTACTATATCCTTTATACACCCAACACCCATCAGTCTCTCAAGACCGATTTGCATTGATTGATTCATCCAGACATGTACCACATGGGACACTAAATTTACTTATAACACATAATACAATTAAGCTTATATAAGCTTAAAAAAAAGAAATAAGCTCAGTAGTAATTTTACTAAGCTTATATAAAAGCAGAATCGAGTGACAGCATGTGTACAATATTTAAGCTTAAGCTTACTGTTGTTACTTGGGATTGTTATAAACTAACTATAAATGAACTCTATGGAACTACACGTGTAGTCGGTTAGCCATCTTTAATTAGCCTAGCATATGCACATATAATAACATGACATTGAGGTTACGCATGATGTCGAGGTTACACAACACCCCATTATCTAAGTATAGGCAAATGATAATAATTTCAACGTTTCTAACTTATACAATGTTAGTCAGCAGTGTCAGTGAACTAGTCCTAAGTTTTCTCTAACTTTCAATGATGGTTTGATCATCCTCTTGGGACGAGAGTTTACACATGGCGAAGGAAGGTGCCCTTGTACTGGAGGCGAAGACTTCTCAGTATCTGTTGTTGAAGAAGACTTCTCAGCGTCTGTTGTTCCTTCTTGTGTAGGTAATGGAGACAAGTGAATACGATTTCTTCTTAGAGTTCCCTTTGGAGTTTGCACTGTATAGGATCTTGGGAGTGTCTGCAGTGCCGGTCACTGTTCCACTGACATCCATGTCTTTGGCATATACTGTGGCATTTGGTTGTAAGACAGGGTTGGATTGTACTCTGTGCCTTTGATCTAAATCATGTTTGGCATTTTGCTTTCGCTGTGTTTCCTTGTTACGGAACTCTTCTACATTGGGCCACTTGGGTTTAAGTTGCTCTTGGAAGATTGGGATCGTTGTTCTCAGCTTTCTTCCCATCAGTAGCTCGGCTGGTGAGAACCCACTAGCTAAAGTTGTTGCTCTGTATGCCAGTAATGCTTTTGTTGGATCTTTTTCCTTCTTCAGTGTAGACTTGACTGTCTTAACTGCTTCTTCTGCCTCCCCATTTGCTTGTGGGAACTGTAACGTTTGGTTGAAGTTTTAATAAACTTTGGTTTAAAGTTATACAGAGCAGGTACGTACGTGTACTTCTACATGCTTTCAATTGTGCAACCACACACACACACAACCGCTGACACAATGTCTAGACATGTCAATTATAATCTTGTTACATCTTCCCTCCAATAAATAATGAGAGAAAGTAAAACAACAACAACTAATAAAGTCTCTTGATTAAGATATCAAATAGTCCCTTTGCCAAGAAGGTGAACTGCGAATCCTTTCTGATCGCCGGAATAAGCTTGGTGGAGATTGCTCCTCTTCAGAACTGTCTTGGGGGACTGTCATGGGCACTATGGGTGCTGGACCAGAAACAGTTTCTGGAAAATCTTCTGTCTGTGCTTCAAATGCGTCGGGTTCTTGGTTACCCATACAGATGAGTTGTTGGCGGTTGCGCCTGTAAGTTGTATCTCCCACTTTGACATTGTAGCTTCGAGGGTGTACCTGTTGGGTGCAAATTCCAGCACTCCACTTGTCTTCATTCGGTAGCTTCATATGTATTCTCTCACCTGGAGTAATCTGTGTCAGTGGCTTCTTGTGTCGATTGTAGTAGTATCGTTGACGACTTTTAACTCCGATGATTGCTCTGGAATCTGTCTCTGTAGTGTTTCGTGGTTGAAGGAGCGTACCGGCTACAGGAAGGAGTGTTCTACATCTCCGTCCCATTAATCGCTGCGCGTGGCTTGTTCCAATCCCTTCTGTTGGCGGCGTGTTACGCCAGTCAAGGAGCGCGAGAAACTCAGATTGACCAGAAGCTTTGCATTTGGTGAAGATTCGTTTGACTGTTTTGACAGCGTTTTCTGATTTGCCGTTGGACTGGGGGTGATGTGGTGACGACGTGGTGTGCTTGAATTCCCAGGTTTCTGCAAATGTTGCAAACTCTGCTGCTGCAAATTGTGGCCCGTTGTCTGTTACTAAGATGTCGGGAATACCGTATCGTGCAAATACGGCCTTTATTTCTTTGATGACAGCTCGTGACGTGGTTGTGGTGAGTCGAGCAACTTCGATATAGTTACTAAAGTAGTCGACAATCACTAGTAGAGTGCGGTTGTCAAGCTAGCAAAGGTCGGCTCCTACTTTCGACCATGGTCGGGCTACAAATTCGTGTTGAATAGTCCATGAGCCCAGACCTCAAAAATAGCATTTTAGTACCATCTGGGGGGCAAATTCTATCATGCATTTTTGAAATCCCTAATGATTCTAGTTTATTTTGATGTATGATAGCCTTGTCTACGATGTAGCTTTCATTGGATTTCAAGGTATTATGTATATGTTACAGGTCAAATTTAATTTCAGGTCATTTTAAATTCAACCTAATCTTTATTAGATTTCTAAACAAATTGGGCCCAACCCAAACTGTTTCACTAATTAACTCTAAATACCAACCTATTTACTAAATAACAGATATTTACAAACTTTTGCTATAATCGGATAACAAATATTATCCCAGACTGCAACCACTTTTCAATAAATACACTAATTAGCTATGCCATACTTGGTACAAATGCACGCCACTTAGCACGTGTTCTATTCAAACTACACTGAGCATATGCTCTACAAAACTAAAAGCCACTAGTAATACTAATAAAGCAGCAATATATTCACTAAATAATAAATGATATTATTCTTCACTATGACCGCACGTCACTTTGCACGTGTTGTTAGATTGCTATTAAACATTCATCCTTTAGAGGGACTAGATCTACTACATGCCTCTTAGAACGTGTTACAAATGATACAAAATAGATATTTTTTTTACAAACGTTCCATAGCACACACCGCAGCTGCTACTTGTTTTTCAACCCATCGTTTTTCCCAACTGTTCTTTTTTCATAACTACTTCTTATTCAAAGCACAGCACATGCGCTACTTCTACTTGTTATTCTAGCATGTGCTACTTGGTTTTTTTACAGCACTTCTTATTATTCAATATTCATAACCTAAGTTCTAGATCATGACCACACACCACATTACCAACACACACCACAAATTCTTGAACTCCACTTTTGACAAACGACTCCTTCCAACCTTTAGACGAAACACAATATCACTGTGACACAAACGCACAATATCACGATAAGACCTCACATCATTGTTAAACGTTGCACAATTCCGAAAAAAACATACGGTACTCAGCATACTCTCGACGACAAACATAATCAGACGCTTTCCAACCCCACTCCCAAAAAGACCCCAAAACACACACTTTGTATTCACCACAAAATCACGCGACCACTTAAGAACAAGACTAACAACCCATCCCCAGCCTCTCCTCACACGTTTACACAACATAAATCAATGTTCAATAGACTCCACACTTCCACACACTACACACCTATTAGTTGACACTCTGTAACCCCAATCACGCAAATTAGCATGCACTTTCACTATTCTTTGAACAATACGCCACCTTACCTCACTCGTTCTATTCTCCGACAAGGACCTTGTCAAACCCTTCCACACTTCACTCCACTCAATATTACCCCCCAATAGCGCATGCAACGAGGCACAACAAACACACTTTGCACGAGGTACGCATACATCTTCTTTGACACCGGCGAACACTCACTTACACAAGTACGCACAACTAAAAAGACCTTACTATAATAAGGCGTCATCACAGCAGCACGTTACTCACATTACGGTACACTCTCCAGTCATCCTGTAACGCCGCAAAACGAGCACCAACAAAATATTTCACATAGCACGACATTTTACCCGACCCTTTACCCAAACTAGCCACCACATTCGACATCCGCAAAGCACGAACACGAACAACAAAATCTACCATACCTAACCCACCTTGCAACAACGGTAACAAACACGTGCCCCTCTTAACTAACTCAACCCTTCCACCCACATAAGCTGCCACATTAGCTTATTTACCCTTGAAATGATCGGATCTGGGATCGACAAAACTCGAGCAACATAATCGAGATGGCCAATCCTGACACCTTAACAACTAAAACCCGGCCCCGCAACGACAAAACCCTCCCCTTCCACAAATCGAGCACACCCTTCAACTTCTCATCCTCCACATTATCCCACACACCCAGAACTTTCATTTTTGTAACCATTTCAAACCATACATATTTTCCACTCTACAATCCACATTTCCCCGATTCAGTCTCGCTCCCGTACCCCTACCATACCGTTCCACCACATCCAACAACTTTCTCATCGACACGACGTCCCGCAACACCGCCATCTTATCATCGGCGTACTGAGAGATATTAGTATGCCGTCCATCCGACCCAGGCACCAAAAACCCACTGTACCTTCTATCCGCTCTAACATTACACGCAAGTACCAACCCATACAGCATTGGTGACAGAAGACATCCCTGTCGAATCCCCTTAACCAGTCAACTCACCATTACAAATCACCCTCCCCAAAACCAAACTTACCCAACATACTATCCAAAAAAACAGTTTGATCAATATGATCCAGTACATCTGTCATCAAATTTAAAATCTCGCTAATTGCCCTTCCCGGTATTCCACACGTCTGATCATCACACACTACTTCACTCATCACATTCCTAAGTCTCCCTCCCAAAGTCCTTGCAGTGATCTTATAGTCTAGTCTAGCTCAGCGCGATCACCCTTCTTAAGAGAGAATTTCTGTTACTATGAAGCAAAATCGCAAATAATCGGCCAGTTCCGTTTCAAAAAATCGATTTCTCTCATAATATATTTCTAGGTAGCCCTAGGGTAGGGATTATTCGTAGTGTAATTTGTTTCTCATAAATAACTTTTCTTTGTGAGAAAAATCCAAAAGTTCATATATGCCATCTGAGGCCTGAAATTGACCAAAATATAAACCGGTAAAGCGTGACTCGTAACTTGTCTCGTGGTCCATAAAAACACAAACCTAGACCATTTTAGTCCAGAATCCCTAAAAGGATGTGTTTCTTGGTTACAAGAGCTTAATAGTTTGTTCTTATCTTTATCACGGAAGAGGAATATTGTCCGCGAAAAGGGCATAATTTTTTATTTGACAAAACTCTGATTTAGGACTAAATATGTTTTTTTTACCATGTGCGATAGCTCCAATTTTTTCTGTCGCCATATGCGGTTTCTTTAAATGTTGTTTTAAAACATACTTGAAAACTGAATTCGGTTATTTTCTCTGTGCTCCAAAACAAGCCTTTGATTCAAATAACAAATACAAGTTAGAAGAAGGTTTCAGTAAGTAAGACAATATTCATAGCTATCTAAAATGCACTTTTAATCAATTTTGGAATACATTTCTTATCTAAAATAAATCAGTGGCTAATTATTCCAGTCTTGATATCACAAACGTGACAAGCGGAGACACTTCAACACATTCTAAATCCTCTAATTTCACTCTTGATAGGCACTACTTCGTTAGCAATAAAATTGTTAACATTATTCGTTTCGGAAATCGTAATACAGTCCATATTTTTTTGTGCGGGATCACTATGCAATCACATATTGCGTGATGTGCCGTTTGCGAATATCGTTGGTTGAGTTGTTGTGTAGGATAGAGATAACATTGTTTTGAAATTTAAATAGTTTATTATATTCTTTCTCAACTGTCGGGTAAGGTACACCCTGCCATTTCGCACATTTGATCTTGCTTCGTTTTTAGTTGTTTATCAAAAGCCACTTCCGGATATTACGTTAGCCTGAGAAAGATTTTACTCCCCCGAGAGAGACGTCTGAGATTCGAGTGAAAAATTTCATACTGCTGACGTGTCACTACCGAGATTCGGGTAGCAGTTCTGATTGGTTAATCACGTCACGTTATGAATAAATTAACAACATATCTCAACAACATAACTTCTAAGTCTTCTAAAAGTGATTTTCACTACTTATTTTTCGATAAGAATGCTTAGAATCTCACCCAGTAGTCTGCGAGTTATTTAGGTAAGACATCGAAATAATTTCTAATCTTTTTAACCGATACAAAGTCTCGAAATCTACGGTGGTGTGTGTGACAGAGGTCAAGCTTTGAATTTGAATAAATAAACACAAACTATGCACGTTTCCATGCTTTGAGATGCACAAATAATTTTCGGAAATACAGCTTACGTGTTTTTATTTTATTGTTGAGCAATAAAGTGTTGATTATCCTCTTCATTGAGGTGAAATCTTTCACCAAAGTGAGCCGTTGAGTTTGTGTGACACGGCGAATGATTTGCATAATTACGTCATCAGTATGGAATTTTTCGGCTCCAATATCAGACATCTCTCTCGGGAGCTGACCCCGATGAGAGGCGGCTGTTTTCTCAGGCTAATATTGCGTATGTTATAACTACAACAGTTTATCTCAGGTATGTCCAGTTTACAATATATCATTCATATCACCGGAAGCCAGCAACATGGTCATTAAGCATGATTCTGAATACTAACCACTCAAGTAAATTCAGATATAGTTGTGTGCAAAATATCCCAACTTCACCTCACAGACTTATTATGCATACCGTCAATCCTCTATTTAGCCCCTGGGGGGCTTATTTATTTCAAGCACTTTTGGGGGGATGGCTTAATTGAGGGAGGGAGCTTAATAGAGGGAGGGGGATTATTAAATTTCGCGGAAAACCAGATCAGAGATGTAGGTTATACCAATTACGGTCTGGTACCTTAATTCGGTAATCACTTTATTGTAAATACGGTAATAAATACTGAACATGGTAAGTTTATATGGTAATACCCCGGGGGTTACTCCCTTTGTCCAAGTGGTAGGGGTGATCGGCGGTCCTTTTTGGTTTGAAAATATTTCCTGTGTGTACCTTTTAGGGGTTCCGACTCAAAAGTCAGTTACGTAACATGACTCCGTCCTATTAAGGTCAATTGTTGTTTAATTTCTTTATTGACAAACATGAAAGAACCGTTAATTTTTGAGTGGACGGTTGGGTGATTTTGGGCGAAAAAAAACCCTACACCAACACTAAGAAAAATTCTTACCACCATCTTCAGTGAAAAATAATGCTGCAAAATTATCCCCTTCCTAATTGCCTTCACTTGTTTTCTCCTTATAAAAAGTTTCACTTGATATTTACTTGAAAGAACACCGAATTGACAACAATTGGAAACACACATCATTATGTACATATGATTTACACGTATTCAGCCCCTCAAATTCCTTACAATTCGGCCACAAGATAAATTTTCTGTCAGTTTAAGCGTCCTGGAAACTACTCCCAGAAGGCAGGAAATGATATTTCAGAGACTCTATACCTCAAAACGTTTTGGGGGACCATGCCTCCGAACCTCCCTAGGAGCTCGGACCTTCGCCACTCGTCCAGATTGTGCCCTCCTTGCTACGGGCCTGCTATGGTATGTATTAATTGTTGTGGACGCAAATTAAAGTATTTTGGTATCATTAGAACATTCCCAAATTTCACACACCGTGTACCAGACGTTTACCACTGTATACCACCATGTAACAGACCAGGAACTGGTCTGCAACAACAGTCATAAGGCAAAGGAGCACCATCACATTGTTTTCACGTTCAGTTCTAACAAAATATTGAAAGTTTGATGGTGCTTTATATAAATAAACAAATATTATAAAACTTCTCAGTGCAAAGACAACTCTTGAACATAATGCTCATAAAATTAGCTAGAGAAGTATAAAGTTTTATGAAAAATAAATTATGCAGAAGGTAACCCGTCGAAAAACAATCACGCACATTGAGTGTTTTTATGGACCACGAGACAAGTTACGAGTCACGGTTTACCGGTGTATCACTCTAAAAGTACATTTTCTTGATTTAAGAAAAGAATATTCTTATTTTAAGTTCCCCAGATAAGAATGTTTTATTACTTAAAATAACAACGTAATATTCTTGATTTAAGAAAGATGTTATTCTTAAAACGAGCACAAGGCTTCTTAAAATAAGTTTTATAATGACCTCATATAGTTATAAATAATATTTTCTTAGCAAGAAATAATTTATTTCAATCTCAACATGCAAGCATACATTTCAGTGTAAAATGTAATGGTACACAGTGTACAAACACTTAAAAGCTACTTTCTGTTATTGCTGATTTAATAAGTAAACATATTATAGTAATCATCATAATCATATTACTTTTATCAGTAAATTAATTAGAGTGCAGATAAAAAACTGTGAAAAAGTACTAACTAATAAAAATAGCACTAATAAAACAATGGATTTCATAATATTTAGCACTATTTAGTTTTAATACGTATTTTCCATAGGTTTATTAATCTTTAATTAGAAGAATTGCAATCAAAATCACCAATTAATTGGTCTTCAATTCTGCATTTGTATTATCTTTTACTCCATTATAACTCAAATGTGTATATATAAAACTGCCATCTACATGTAAATGTACTTGGAAACTAGTACACTTTATATATATATATATCATTTTATGGTGAAAGTTACATATTTTGTTTTCCTTATGCTCTGAAAGTATAACTTGTAGACAACAGAATGAGTAAGCCAATTATGTAATCATCGGTTTTTAAACTTAATTTTATCGCTTTATCGATAATTTTTTTTGAGTATCATTGCAGTCTGTTTCCCAAGCTGCAAGAAGTTGCAGTTGAAACGTTAATGCATGGCTTAAGAAATCCTCTACATCTTGCAACATCGTCTCTTCTAAAAGCAATAAATTTAATCTATAATAAATGAAATCCCTTCTCAAATCATTTGACTATACATGCAGTATACAGCTATTTCAAAAAACGTTGATAATTATAAATTGTGTATTCCAAGACCGAAATGCATTTTGGGACTCGTGTAATATTGTCGCTAAATCGATAACAATAATAAAAACTGAGTATCATTTTTTTCTGTTTCCCAATCTGCAAGCACAGTTGCAGTTCAAATGTTTGCATGGCTTAAGAAATCCTCTACATCTACAACATCTTCCTATAAAAGCAATAAAATTGTTAATGGTTAATAAATGAAATCCCTTCTCAAATCAGTTGACTATACATGCAGTATACATTGTGTCCAATGTCCAATATATATTACACAAATCGATACAGATTGTGATGGCATACATTACTAGACACATTGGTCATTTTATTATTGAAAATTTGTCAAGTGCCAACGTTAGCTGTGCGTTAATGGGAACTCTGCATCATTAATTACAATCTTAAGTGAAATTGACAAGGTTTCACCAACTGAATCACCTCAAATTATACCAATAATATTGTAAAAGGCTTTGACATTCTATAATGATTTGTGTATATTGCCAAAACTTTCACATGCAGTATTATAACATAGTTTAGTACTGACAAAGATGTCCAATTATAACAATATATTATATGCAAGGCAGCTAGCTATACATGTTTAATTAACAGTAAGGATTTCACTGAATTTCTGACATCAAATACTTACTGGAAGAAACAAAAAAAATGGTTGTTTTATTTTAGATATTTTCTGGAAGGCTTCCAATGTTTTTCCTGCATTGGTATCATCATCAACATCATCATCATCATCAGCTGCAACTGTAAGCAAAAAAATAGGTACATGTGAATTTATGATTAAAACAAATGTACAGTATACATTCTGTACATGCAGCATTTTATGCACTGCCAACATCATCATAACTGACATGGGTTTACCTTCTTGAACATATGGTTGGATTTTGAGAAAGTTCGCCTTAAAAAGATCAATGTCAGCTGGTTGGGCTTTGGTTATTTCTTGTACGTGCAATTCAAGCTCATTTAGTAGCTGCAAATACAATCATCAATGCTTATAATTTTGATAACAATAATTATAACAAATAATGTAATAATCATTTACAACAGTCACAGCACTACTTAGGTATAAATAGGCAGCCGAGGGTGCAGTAATTCTCTAGTAATGAAATAACTATTACTATTAATAGCACATCACTGTACACACATGGCTCCATTTTCATACCACAATTTCATTCTTGAAAAAAGGAAACTTTTCAAATACTTGTTCCACAACATTTTTTCCACTGAAATCTTCAATTATTGTGTTTCTTCTTTTGTGAAAGCTCAGATGTTGTAGGTCTTTAATGGCTTGATAGTTTACTGACTTTCTTTTCAATTCCTTAAGCATTTCTTGGTGATGCAACTTTGTGTCATCATGTTCTTCATCCTGACCTTTGCCATGTTGTTTCTTCGCTGAAGACACTTCTCTTTTTCGTTGTAAATAATTCGTATTGTGATACCGTTGTCTTAACTGACACTTAACAGTAGACTAAAAAAAGAAAGAGATATGAAGAAATACATTGTAATACAACACGTGAGGGTAGATAATATTTTTGCCAATTACATGCACAAATGGTACAGACTGTAGTTTTAATGGTGGGCATATGTCAGCAGAATATCAAAGCCCACTAGGTTATATTCCCCTCCACCAATAAATTACTTCAACACTAACTTACCCAAAATGGAAACTCCTTTTTGAGAGGCCATCTTTGAAAATGGGTAGACGCTCACAAATACTTTTAGCTGCCATTTCAAATTCCTTTTGACTTGTATTTCCACTGTCGTTAGCTGCAATGGCTTGCAAACAGGTAAGACATTCTCGTAGAAACCTATTTCTGACTTTTTCTGGTAAGAGTTGGTTTGCCTTGTTTGCGGTCTTGACTTCTTTAGAAATGAGGAACACAAATTTCTTGTTGAATTCATCTTGATTATTGTCTTTTAAACTGTCAAGTTTCTTATCACAAAAAGCATAGGTCCGCCTCAGCTTTGGAATTGGTTCACCTGATTCATCACCCACCAAATTTAATTTAACACTTTCACATGATGGACTAGAAGAAATTGATAATGTTTTGGAAGAAGATGGACTGTGTTTTCTGCTTTGCCTTCCAGTATAATTACCAGATGTACTGCTTGAAGAACTTGATGTTTGCTTTAAACCATATTTTTGATCACTATTTTGGAAAGGCTCCATACTATTGGGAGAGTCCTTAAAATTCAAAGTGAAGAACAATCAGTCAGATGTTTAAATAACAGTGAGTGAAAACTTTATATATACATGTATTAATTCATTTTACATCAACATTAAAAGTGAATGCTAACAATAATTTTAACGTATTTATGGCTTGTTGGCACACTTGAATATTGCCAGATAATGAGATTGGGATGCCTGTGAAATTAGCATAAATGAATTAACTATGCATAATAATAATAATAACTGGGTACTTAATATATAGCGCATTCCACTGTAATCTCAATGCGCTTTACAATGCATGTGGAGGTTATTTTCTGATTTTCTCTGATTAATTCCCTTTATTTATTCCAAATGTACATAATAATGCAGAATATAAAGGGTTGCAAGTTTGAACTACATGTATCATCAACTATAATTATTATAATAATAGTTTAGTTGTCATCCACCATTTCATTGCAGCTTAACTCAGGTTGACTCTGACTTAACAATAAGAAATTACAGACATTTAGTTTCCAGACCGAAACGTCTGCAATTATTTAAAATGTTAAGCCATAGTCCTCATGCTGCAATTCGCATATTTTTATCTAGTACAATAATAATTTTATTACTACAGTGCATTTCACATTATTTTATAATGATTTTAATATTCAAGCATTGCCATTTTTCATTCAGGAAACAATGATTGTTCTGGTACACAATGTACATGAATCAGATAATTAAGGAAATGTCAACATGTCTTTCAGATTATTTCAATAACTGAATAAAATCCTCATGCTGATGCATCTTCATTTTGCATTTCTTTGTTTATAACAATGTCATGTAATGTTTGATATGCACAATGCATATATTGGCTGTACTCTTCCAAGTCTGTACTTGATTCAGATGAGCTACATTTACATGTAATTGTGTCTGTATCATCATCACTTTCAGAGTCTGAGCTGAAGTGGCTATTTATTTTGCGATGTGTTCGCTTGAGAATGAAATTGGTCTTCTTTTTCTTTTCCGGTCATCATTCAACTGTTGCTTCAGAAAAAAAAACTCATTTCAGAAAACAAAATGTGCAATTGCTTCGAACCCCCTGGCCAAAAGTAATGTGAAACATATAGTAATGATTTGTGCATTTAGATCAAACATTTGAGAGTTTTCATCACATATCTAAACACCTTGGATGTAAGATAAAAAACCTTTCCTTGTAATTTGGGGATCATTGTTTTAATCCAGGGGGTGACAGAAATGAAGGAATGGTCAATGCTCAGCGTGTGCGTCCATCGAGTTATGGATGCACGCGGGAGGCTGCTAAGCACTCAAGAAGCTAGAGTCGCATGAGGCGTATTGAGTGCTTAGCAGCCGACCAAGTGCATCCATAACTCGATGGACTTCGCTATAAAATATCAAAGAGAAAATTTGTAAATTAACAACACAACAGTGTCAGGTTCCTAAGGGGCCATCGACATATTCACTTAAAGTCCACCCTTTTAGACAAAATATTAAACTGCTATACGCCTCCCTCGAACAAAAGCCCCCATTTTAACAAAAAATTAAAATAAGCACCCGGTCAGTTATTCAGGGAAATACGGTATACCACTGTTTGCTAAAACCCTACATATAGTATCTTTCTGATCACCTGTGAAGTCTCTTGATCTTGGGGCTGAAGTGCAATGTATACATAAAAACAATTAACAAATTAGAATAATAATAATATGTACAATCAGAAATCAAGTACAGTGTAAGCTTATATATAAGTGTAATAATATGCTCACCAAGTCCTCAATTAAGTCCCACATTTTCTTTCTGGTTATAAAAGATGTTGCAAACAGATCTGACAAATCGGATCTTGTAAATCTTACCAACATACTTCCCTCTACTTCGTTGGCTGTACATTTGGAATAAATAAAGGGAATTAATCAGAGAAAATCAGAAAATAACCTCCACATGCATTGTAAAGCGCATTGAGATTACAGTGGAATGCGCTATATATTAAGTACCCAGTTATTATTATTATGCATAGTTAATTCATTTATGCTAATTTCACAGGCATCCCAATCTCATTATCTGGCAATATTCAAGTGTGCCAACAAGCCATAAATACGTATATGTATTGAGGTTTTTCACAACAGCTGTGTTTGTAGGGCAAGACAAAATAATAATCATCCTCTGGGAATTATTGACATCTATTCTAATTAAGAAATATTTATTGCAAGATACATCACAGGGAGCCCAAGCTTTCTCTCAGTGTACATTCACATGTGACTTTGAAATGTGCAAATAAAAGTCATAATTTTCATCAAAAGTATGAGTTGCCTCGAGTTGATATTTGAGTTAAATTTGATTGTTTTCTTTTTTACTTACCTTTCTCTCACTATACATAATAAAGGGTGGAAACTGAGACCAACATCGAAGCCAACCGGGCCAACAAAATGTCCCGTTTCACCAACAAATATACTTCCAATCACGTTCAGATCCACACAGCTCACGACCAGACAAATTTTGAATGAAATTGTGACGGGGAATAATTTGCTTCGTTCAAAATTACCACAGGACCTCCCGGTGGAAATACTTTTGGTGCTGGGTCCCAGTACCGTCCGCGCAGATCGGCTCGATTATGTGTTAATTAGTGGCATCGAAAATGCAAGTTATAAACGATTGCTCTCGATGTTTATATTAGAATCGCATCACTTTTCATTTTTTTCTGTGCAGTGCCGTGTAAGTGCATTGTCTGGTCGTGAGCTTCCTTCCACCCTTTACTACATGTATGTATAGGGAGAGAAAGGTGAGTAAAAAAGAAAACAATCAAATTTAATTCAAACAACTCCAGGCAACTCAGAGAGGATTTTAAGCATAAGATATAGCAACAACAAATACTTTTGATGAAATTTATGACTTTTATTTGCACATGTGAATGTACACTGAGAGTAAGCTTGGGCTCCCTGTGGATACATGGCCGCCGTGAAAAACCTCAATACATGTACATGGAAATTAAAATAAAATAGAATTTTGATTGAAACGTAGTCAAATGCCCATAATCTAAAGAAAGTCAATAAAAGAGCCATAAAAACAAGGTTATGATTACAAACGACAAAGGTAAATTACTTGACGAGCTTTTGCAGTTTTGGCGCCATTTCTCTGCACGTACCTTTCAAGACATCGATTACCGCTTGTGAAAACCCTCGTTTCATCAACCATACTCCAAGACCATCTGGTCCATTTGGAATTTTAAACATGTTGAAAGCTGCAATTCACTAGAGATAGAGAGCAACAGACAGCTTTTTAACATCCGCCATCAACGAAGAAAAGTGCGAACATGCTTCCAGACATGCCCAAGATCATGTGTTATTCTCTAGACTTTTCATTGGCCACTTGACGTGTGACGTCATACAATTGAAAAATTGCGAGGGAAAGTGTTGAATACTTCAAAATTGCGTGGAAATGCGTGTTTTGTGTCGGTTTCTCTGCTATATACCTCACGATCAGTTTGCTGTTAACACATTTAAATTCCAGTCATCGAGAAGAAGAAAACATACACGTTCAGTGTGGAATTAGTGGTTGTACAAGGACCTTTGTGAAAGTAAATACACTGGTTAAACATGCCCACACTTCGCACCAACCATTTCTCTTCACCGTCAATGCCAATAACAGCGAAGGACCTAGATTATTAGCAGGTACTTAAGGGATGCAACGAAGAAAGGTGGTATTTTAGTTTTGTCAATGTTTAGCCCCAAGGGAGGGGGACTGGGTATACCCATGGGGATTTGACATTTCACCTCCTTTTCATATTACATTCCCTGCCCACCCCAGGGTTAAATTTGTCAATATGAACCTCCCCTTTGGAGAATGAATAATTAGTTGAAATAAAAAAAGGAAGATGATGCAATGTTTTTTTTAAATAAAAGGTATTTTATTTTACTGTATATCACATGAGGTCCTCTGAGACACAAAGGGAGCATTCCCAGCTTTAAACAATGACATATTTGCATGTGAAGCAGTGCCAAAAGGACAAAACGGCAGACAATCCGATACTCTCTCTGTGCTTTTTCACTGGCTAAGGCTCCAGCATGACCTTGTCAAATGGCTTCTTCCTTGAGATCTTACTGTATGTCAAATTCCCCACCCATGAGAGAGGGGATCGAGTCAAATGCAGCAAGGTATACATGCCACCCCCTACCACCCCCCCTAAACCCCCACCCCCCCCCCCCCCCCCCCCCAACTAGGGCTAAACATTGACAAGTGCATAAAAACGCTGCTGGGTGACTCTTGATAGAGAAGGGAGGGGTGTATTGCCACTTGACATAAATATTAATCATTAATTTATTTACTTTATTTATTTACGCTTAGATATTTCTATTTTAGCTAAGAAGGATAAACAGTCCTCTTCAGTCATATCACACTTGGAGGAGTACAGATTGCTGTAAAACTTAGTTATTAGTTGCTGGATTTTACGCGGGTCTGTTATTTCACTATTCCCGTCTATAAGTTTTCTTATATGTGTATTAGTCTTGTTTCTCCTCTCCAGTGTTAGAAAATACTTGGTATTTTTTTCTCCTTCCTCATGCCATTTACTTCTCGATCTTAGAATAATACCTTCAGTTTTATAATTACTATATTCATTCATTTTCCCTTTAAAGTGCAACTAACCCCTATGAGATTGTTTTAAAAATATATTCAATATATGCTGAATAGTTGGTGGGTTCAGTATTTTGTGATTTGAACCTTGCGTTTATGAGTTATAGAGGTTTGAAATTTCAATATGCAAATTTGATGACGTCTACTAAGACTTCATTTATTATACAAAAACGCCCTTGTGCTGATTATTGACATTTGAAAACTTACAGAATATTTTCAGTCTTTATAAATGATTTTATAACTTTTTTGCTTATTTCAAAAAATAAGTTCTTCTTGAAAAAGTCTAAATAAGTTATGGCAAATTCCTTAGTAGACGTCATCAAATTTGCATATTGATGTTGAGAACACTACGAGCGTCGCCCAACACAATATTGTTTTATTCACTCACAAGCTCACTAATGGCTCCCTTACAATTTACTCACAGTATTTTACCTCTTCTCTCGTCAATAGTTCGACACACACTAACCTTTCACAGTGTTACTTGTACATAGGGTGTTTCTTACATATTTCCATAGCGTGAGTATCTGCTAGCTCCTTTTAAGTATTAAAATACTGTCAATCATGTGCTAATCTAATTTGAAGGTCACGATACTATATTTATCTCCGAAACCCTCCCCCCATTTGCTTTGGAGAAGCAAATGTTCTAAATCAGTGTTCTTCGTCAATTATTGTTCAATGTCCTGACTTCTTATTATTCAATGTTAAACTAGAACAATCGATTATAATGTATCATACATGATAGTGTGTCCCGTAAATACTAAATGTCGTGTACTAAGTGTCTGATTAGTCTTCATCTCCAACGATGTCTTGCACACGCATTCTTGCTGCTGCTGCTGCATCGCGTCTTGGACGGAAAGTTTCAGCCTGTGGATTAAGCTGTTCCGTTTGCAGTGGTGCTGTCCTGTCGCATGATAGTTCCATAGGGTAGAGATGTTGTATTGGTCGTTCCATAAAGGACTTTCCAGCTCTGAGTCTTGCCCCACGCACTACCCCGTCCTTCCCCACAATTAACTTGTCCACTATTCCAAGCTTCCACTTTCCCCGATTCTTCTCGTCTGACTTGATAATGACAACCTCACCTTCGTTTGGATGGTTGTTAGCTCCCTTGTGTTTTAAACGATGCTGCTCCCTTAGGCTTCGTAAGTACTCTGTAGTCCAGCGTGACCACAGGGCGTTCTTGCACTTCAGTAAGTGCTTAGCGCGGTTCCGCAAGTCATAGTCTTGCACATGGTGGGTCTGGAGGTCAGGAAGCATGTTGTGTTGTATGTAAAGTAATGAATTTGGGGTCAGTATCGGTAGCTGAATATCGTCTTCCACATAGCTCAAGGGTCGGTTATTGAGTGTAACCTCCACGTCCAGTATGACTTCTTGCAACTCCTTCCATGACATCATGCCGTTTCCAATGGTCTTGTAGAGAGCTGCTTTGACTAACCCCACCATCCTCTCAAACTGTCCACCCCACCAGGGTGCACGGCTCAGGTTGAATTGCCAGTGGATTTGCTGCTGAGCCAAGAAGTCTTGGACTCTCTCGTCACTCATAACTTGCTTGATCCACTTCGCTGCTCCGATGAATGTTCGCCCATTGTCAGAGTAGATCTTCTTTGGTCTTCCACGGCGCGCGATGAGGAGTTTTAGACTTCCAAGGAACTCAGTGGTTTCCATGTTGGGTAGCAATTCTAGAAATAGCCCCCTAGAGAGGCTACAAGCATACAGCACTACATATGCCTTTCCCTCTGTTTTTCCTCTGCCGCGGTACTTGATAGGTCCTGCGTAGTCTACTCCTATCACTTGAAATGGCGTTTCACCCTCCGTACGATCTGTTGGAAGGTTTCCTGGAGGTGGAGTGGCGTAAGCTTGAGCTTGAAAGCGTCGGCAACCGTGACAAGACTTGACTATCCTCTTAGTTAGACGTCGTAGGCGTAGTACCCAATGTTGCTGGCGCACCTTCGCCATCGTAAGGCCCATTCCCCCGTGCAGAGTAGTCAGATGTGCGTCCATGACAACCTTCTGAGTGTACAGCTGGTTGTCGGGCAGGAAAACCGGATATTCGCCCTGAATCCTCCCTCGACACTCAAGCACTCCTTCGCTGTTGCAGCTTGTCCTCTTCAAACTGGTCACTTCCCGACGCACTAGCTTGAGCCCGCTTCACCCAAACCAACCTGGCTGTTTCAATCTCTCTGGTCGTTAAAGGACCCCTCACTCGGTGAGCTTTTGTAGCGCGGGCGTTCTGTATGAACCGCATAACCCAGCCACACACTCTCATTGCTCTCCAGTAATCACTTCTCTGTAGCAGGGCGTCTAGCGCATCTGGTTCTGCCACCGCTACGGCGAAAACTTCACGCAGCGCTTTTGCTTCGGTTTGCGACTCTGCAGTTGCGGTTGTTGTAATGTCCGGTGGCCACAGTTTCTTGTCAGTGAGCCATGGTGGTCCCTTCCACCACAGCGTGTGCTCACTGACCTTTCCACTGCGACTACCTACATCTGCTGGATTGTCTTTCGTACTTACATGGTGCCATGTTATCTCCGGGTGGTCCTGAATCTTCTGAACGCGGTTGCTAACGAACTGCTTGTATTGACCTTGTCCCCGAATCCAGTGTAGCGCAACGCTGCTGTCAAGCCAACCGTGGCGTGACGAAATTGAGAAGCCATCCAATGCAGCACTGACATTAGTGAGAAGATTGACAGCCATATGCCCGGAGACTAACTCAAGACGAGGTATAATTAGCCCCCTCTTCGCTAACCTGGCCTTTGCTGCCACCAGTCCCTGGTTTACTCCCGTTGGTTGCTTGATGACCGCATAAACTGCTGCACATACACCTTTGCCGCTTGCGTCCCCAAACGCGTATAATTCAACTTCCTCAATCTCCTCTTGATGAGTTGCTATGGATCTCGGTACTGTTATCTTGTCTGGAAGACTCTCTTCCCACTTCGACCACTTGCTACTCACCTCGGTCGGCAGCTCAGTATCCCAAGCTAGTTTGACGTCACAGGCGTCACGGTAGAGAAGTTTCCCCCCAAGTGTAACTGGGGATGTCAGTCCCAGGGGGTCGTAGATTCTTGCAACTTTACCAAGAATTCCTCTCTTTGTTTGATTGGCAGGTTCTGCAGGAAATTTGACGCAGATAGTGTCAGTTCCTTTGTCCCAGGTGAGACCGAGAAGAGTTGATTCTCCCCCTTTCGGGACACCCAGTTGTTCCTTTGCAAAGGTCTCGATGTCTCCGTTAGACGGCAGCTCTGTAGTCTCTAGCTCACGCGCACTAGAGTGCCACTTGTGAAGCTCGAAACCCCCCTTGGCGAAGATTTCCGTAGCTGTAGATTTAACCTGTAGCGCATGCTCGACGGTAGGTCCCCCAGATATGAGGTCGTCCACGTACAAGCTTCTCTCGATTTCTCCGACAATCTCTGGATATAATGATTTGCACATTTCTAGGTGATGCTTGAGCACACCCCCCAAGAGGAATGGTGAGGGGGCAAGCCCGAACAACGCCCTAGTAAAGCGCAATGTCTCTACTGTTTTGGTGTCTAAGTCTTTCAGCCAGTGAAATCGCAGTGCGTCACGATCCTCCTCACGTATGCGAACTTGTAGGAACGCTTGCTTGATATCTCCTGTGATAGCCACTGGATGGAACCGAGCACGGACTAGCACATTCCAGAGCTGATTCTGGAGTGGTGGTCCTGGATTGAGACACTCGTTGAGTGACGCCGCGTTGTCGTACGCCCGTGCTGATGCATCGTACACCACACGGAGTTTTGTGCTCTCCGCAGCTTCACGAACAACCGCCTTGTGAGGTATGTAGAATTCTCGGCCGTTTGGTGGATCTATGACACGTTCCACGATCCCTGCTTCAAGCTGTTCCTGAATGATGTTGTGGTATTTCTCTGTTAATCCCTGCTTTTCAAGTTTGCGCTCCAAACTATGGAGTCTGCGCAAACTCCCTGCTTCGTTGTTATGTAATGGCGGGTGGTTTCCTTTCCAGGGAAGACCTGTCTCGTACCATCCCTCTGGGCTGCGCACCAGTTGCTCCTTGAACTCGGTGTACACTTGGTTCTGATCTCCCTCCGGAAAATCCTGTAGTCCCAGGACGTCCAGTCTACACAGGTTTTCATAGTCGGTCGTTGATGTCTGCGCGACAAACATGGGCGACAAATCTACTTCTTTACCTGGGGACATCATTGTCCAACCAAATTTTGTCTGTTCCGCTATTGGCTCTCCCGGTGCGCCGATCTTAGGTACGGTTTTTGTTTTGATTTTCGCGTAATCGCTCGCAGCTAGTATCAAGTGCACCGGAAGTCTCTCTTTAGTGTCAGTGTCTTGCATTTCAACTCCCACGAGATGAGCGTGATTTGAAATGCAATCCTGATAGCGTGGATTGTCAAAATCTAATAATCTTTGTTTGTTCACCCTGGTCACGGATACGTTGAGATGAAAATCTCCACTTATCGATTGAACTTTGACCTTGGATATCTCAACTGCTTTCGTCACTGATCCTAGCATCATTTCGATCTGACGCACTTCGCGCTGATGAGGACGCACTCCTATTCTGTCGAGTAATGCCGCTGATGCATAAGAACTTCCGGCGCCGGTATCAAGGAGAGCGCGACACATAACGCCATCAACTTTTACAACTACTACTGGATAGATAACTGGGCTGCTATCAGGGGTTGTTGTAGTCATCATTTTCTCGTTTTTACCCGCCTTTGTTTCAGTACTGGCCTCTTGTTTATCACAAATAGACGTATGATGGGATTGTTGGCAATTTTGACATGACCTGCTTTTACAATCAGCAGCAACGTGCTTTTCCCCGGTACAGTTGAAACAAAGGCGTTTCGTGCTCAGGATTTTTTTTCTGTCACAAACAGTGATAACCTTTACACAATCAACAGCCTTGTGCGGCCCGTCACAATACACGCAACCCCGTTTCCTCCCAAATTGCTGGGTTTGATAGGCTGGGAGGCGATTGCGTGCGGGTTTTTCTTGTCGTTGCGGTTCACTGAAATCTCTGACAGGGATGGGATTTCTCGTTGTCCATCTTTGTAATGCGTCAACGAGCTTTGGGAAATCCCATTCTTGCCAATCGTCATCTGTTCGCACGAGGTCACCCCTTATCCCTTCAAGTTTATCTAGTGTCATTCTGACATATCCATTTACGGTGCTCAATTTCCCCATTGTTTGTAGGGCTTGCACTTGAGTGAGCAAACATTGATAGAATTCATGAATCTTGGGCGTGTGTGACCCATTGATTTTTGGCAGCGACATGATATTTTTAATATAAGCGTTAACTATTTCGCTAGTTTTGCCATACCTGTCTTTCAAGATGTTTTTGGCGCGCTCATACCCTTCAGTTGAAAAGGGAAGACCATCGATTGTCGCTCTCACGCTCGGCTCGACCAATTCTTTTAAATAGCTGAACTTCGTGACACCCGCTACACTTGCTTGGTCGATTTCCGCTTCGAATTGACTCCAAAACCTTTGCCAGTCGGTGTAGTCTCCATTAAACTTTGTAATCACCAGCTTAGGCAAATTCGCATTTGTGTAGCCACTCACATTTTTGTTAGACACACCGCCTACCTCTCCCGTTGCTTCGTCGTTAGGTTTTTTCTCGTATCCCATCTTCAGCTCCAGTTGTGCCTTTTCAAATTCCAGCTGAGCTTGACGTGACTTTGCTAACAACTTTTCCTCGTTTTCCTTCATGATTCCCACTGCCTCTTGTCTTGCGTCGGTCAAACAATTTTCTAAACGCACTATATCGTCATGTTGCAATATCTGCTACTTGCTCTCCAGCCGCGAATTTTCCTTGCTCTATGCTCACTTTAAAATTCTCCACTTCTTTCGTGATAATTCGAAGGGCATCCCTTTGACGTTCTATACCCTCCGTGTTGCGTTTACCAATTACTGTGTCGGTTTTCGTTCTTGTAAATTCCAGTCGTTTGAGTTGAACTTCCAGATCCTGAAGTTGCTTTTCCATTGTTCCGTTTAGAGATGTGTGTCCCTTCGTGGTCGCCACTTTATGTTGAGAACACTACGAGCGTCGCCCAACACAATATTGTTTTATTCACTCACAAGCTCACTAATGGCTCCCTTACAATTTACTCACAGTATTTTACCTCTTCTCTCGTCAATAGTTCGACACACACTAACCTTTCACAGTGTTACTTGTACATAGGGTGTTTCTTACATATTTCCATAGCGTGAGTATCTGCTAGCTCCTTAATACTGTCAATCATGTGCTAATCTAATTTGAAGGTCACGATACTATATTTTATCTCCGAAATTGAGATTTCAAACCTCTATAACTCATAAACACACACAAGGTTCAAATCACAAAATACTGAACCCACCAACTATTCAGCATATATTGAATAGATTTTTAAAACAATCTCATAGGGGTTAGTTGCACTTTAAAGTGCCTATCACCCCTGTGAGATTGTTTTAAAAATATATTCAATATAAGCTGAATAGTTGGTGGGTTCAGTATTTTGTGATTTGAACCTTGCGTTTATGAGTTATAGAGGTTTGAAATCTCAATATGCAAATTTGATGACGTCAACCCAGGAATTTGCCATAACTTATACAGACTTTTTCAAGAAGAGCTTGGATTTTTTGAAATGGGGAAAAAGTTATAAAATCATTTATAAAGACTGTAAAATATTCTGTAAGTTTTCAAATGTCAATAATCAGCACAATGGCGTTTTTGTATAATAAATGAAGTCTTAGTAGACGTCATCAAATTTGCATATTGAAATTTCAAACCTCTATAACTCATAAACGCAAGGTTCAAATCACAAAATACTGAACCCACCAACTATTCAGCTTATGTTGAATAGATTTTTAAAACAATCTCACAGGGGTGATAGGCACTTTAAGTATGTCATGGTTAGCTAATGATTCACCATTCTGTTCCCAGTTCTATCTTTTGAATTTCCTTTTCAAGCTTTAAGAGTACCTGTCAGCAAAAATCAGACATCTGGTGGCACAAATCGAAAAATCGATTTGTCTCATATTTTAGACATAGGTAGGCCTTAATGTAAAACAAACCACTGTATAGTTTGCTTCGCGAAATATGGCTTTGTTTTCGAGAAAAATGACAAAAAATTGTTTTCGCCTCAATTTGACCCTTTGCCGGCCGATAATTTATGTCAACTTTAAAAGCTTATCACGTCAAAACTATATAATCTAGCGAACTAATGGAACTAACCTTTGACTGAACGATGTCTTAAAGGGCTACTTGGACGAAAATCAGTCAAAATTTAAAATGAGCTGTAATTTTGCTGAAGTAATTTTGAACGACCTATTAATAACTGTTTGGCATTAAGTTAAAATGTTGCTTTCATATTCCAATGAGATGTACTGTTTTTCTTACGATTTAAGGATGGATTGGGTTGAGTAAATGACGATGTGAACGAACAGCAAACATCTTCCATATTTACTCGGCTGGGCTGCCTGTGGCAGATCTTTCTCGGCCGTAGGAGCAGGAAGTCATTCGATTGGTTCAGAAGTCGAAACCATGGCAACTATGACATGTTGACCACGAGGTATATCGGTTCATCGCTCGGATCGTTTATGTGGTAATCGTCTTCTCCAAACGATCACTATGCTTACACACGCACACGCGGTAGGCCTACTTTAAAAGATGTCAGTGAGCGATTTTGGACCGGGCCGTTCCGCGAACTCAAAGCAATCAAAGAGAAAGCAAACTATGAAATCAAATGAGCAAAATATGAGCAAACAATGGCTAGAAATGGCAAACAAACTATGACTAAAAACTTGACTACAAACTCTTGTACTGAAAAGTACCACTCAGATGCTGATGAACACCAGACTCCTGATATGAAGAACTTAGAAGCTGAAGAAAACACCTCGACCTTGATGAACGACAAGAAATGTTCAACAACAGTCGCCATCTTGGAAGAACACGAAGCGAAGAACAGTAGCCAAAAGAATGATAGTACACGTAAAAATCTCTTTAAACTCGTAAACATTGAGGTGAATATGATAAATTTAGTATTGTTTTGCCTTTTACTTGTTGTTAGTACAATGAATATGTCACAAAATACTACTTTTGGAGTGGTCTTGCCGATCGTGTCTCTTGCAATGTTGACGTTGTGCATAATATTAAAGTGTTCTTGTATCGTACGTTCTGTCATCAACAGAAGGAAAAAAGCTGCCATATCGAATATATTTGATGATCATGATATACTGTAGTAGAGAAAGCTATGCAGTTATGTGTAAATATTCATCATGATGATTCAATGACAATAAACACAGCGCGAAAAAGCAGGTTTATGGAAATTTAAACATTGCATAAAGCTGCTTAAAGTTCTGTAAGTAACTTTAAGCCAGAGTTTAAAGGAGCTTAAATCTGTATAAAGTTGAACTTTAAGCAATTGGAGCATAAAGCTTGATTAAAGTTAGCATAAAGTTGCTTGACGAAATTTAAACCATGTTTATGCCTAATTTAAAATTGGTATAAATTAGGCTTTAAGAAATATATAAAGGTGATTTACATTCGTGTAAACGTCAGGTTTATGCCAAATTTAAGCGACGTTTATGCCTAATCTAAAATCGGTGTAATCTTCAGATTTATGCCAAATTTACTTCACCATTAAGTTCATCTTTATGCTATTCAAATTAGTCCAATATAAAGGAAACATATGTAGCAAAGTCATCATCTTATCCATTGTTGTGACAATGTTGCAACAGCCCGACCAAATATAAACACGGAGCAAGAGAGTGAAGAATCTCTGGAACCCTAATATCTCTCAGTCTCAGGTGAATGTAAACAATCCATTCCAATCGAACACAATAATAATAATAATAATAATAATAATAATAATAATAATAATAATAATAATAATAATAATAATAATAATAACCTTTATTAGCGTGTCAAATTACCTAGCACTGCACGTACGAAATATTGGATTTACGAACACTTTGCACCGGTGCAAATATGAAGTGAATTTAGGGATCTATATTCGCACCACATTTGCACATGTTAGTGTAAGTTATGCAAAGATGGTGTTTGCACATGTTGCAAATATATGCAAACGTAAAGTAAATATTAACTAACACCACATATTTGCACCATATTTTCCTTGATGCCGATACAGTTTTGCCTCATTTTTAATTTTTAATTTTTAATTTTTATATGCTTCCTGGATGCTTTCTGTTTGGGTTGAGATCAGAGCAGAATGGAGAGACACACACCGACTCCGATCGATAAGTTGACCATTGCAATAAATTACGTTAGATTTTTTTTGTTTATGAAACTCATCATTAAAATACTTTGAACATTTTATCGTACGCCGCATAAAATGAGAAGAGCGACAACGATGCGCAATGATTCATGGGCCGTGGACAAATATCCACGACCCATGGTTCATTGCGCACCATCGAATGGCTTGCTGTGATTGGTCAAGATGGACGAGAAATACGTTTGAATTTAGGCGCCGACCGCCATGTTGTTTACAGTTTGGTTCGTTCGATCGTGGTGCCAACGTCTCTGTACTTGTGAGGAGGTTTTGGACTCTAAAACCCCTTGAGATTACTTGAATTTACAGACATATGTTCGTGGTGTTCTTATCAGCTGGAAAGTGGTTGGAAAAACTATAAAAGTGTAAGTATTTACAGTTAAATGCACTCCTTAATAACAATCTTGTAAATCCTAATGTCCACAAATGAATACGAAGTTACTCGAACGGAATCGAGCTTCACGAGTTTAATAAACACAGAGTTAGAACTGTTATAAACTCAAGAGTTGGCTGTTATAAACTCAAGAGTTATAGCCTAATAAACACAGAGTTAGAACTGTTATAAACTCAAGAGTTGGCTGTTATAAACTCAAGAGTTATAGCCTAATAAACACAGAGTTAGAACTGTTATAAACTCAAGAGTTGGCTGTTATAAACTCAAGAGTTATAGCCTAATAAACACAGAGATAGAACTGTTATAAACTCAAGAGTTGGCTGTTATAAAGTCAAGAGTTATAGCCTAATAAACACAGAGATAGAACTGTTATAAACTCAAGAGTTATAGCCTAATAAACACAGAGTTAGAACTGTTATAAACTCAAGAGTTGGCTGTTATAAACTCAAGAGTTATAGCCTAATAAACACAGAGATAGAACTGTTATAAACTCAAGAGTTGGCTGTTATAAACTCAAGAGTTATAGCCTAATAAACACAGAGATAGAACTGTTATAAACTCAAGAGTTATAGCCTAATAAACACAGAGATAGAACTGTTATAAACTCAAGAGTTATAGCCTAATAAAAACACAGAGATAGAACTGTTATAAACTCAAGAGTTATAGCCTAATAAACACAGAGATAGAACTGTTATAAACTCAAGAGTTATAGCCTAATAAACACAGAGTTCGAACTGTTATAAACTAGAGAGTTATAGCCTAATAAACACAGAGTTAATTAGAACTGTTATAAACTCAAGAGTTATAGCCTAAGAAACACATAGTTAGAACTGTTATAAACTCAAGAGTTATAGCCTAAGGAGTTTTTAAGGATAGACCTTAGGGACTTGTCAGACTTTTTGAGCCTCTGATTTGGGAAGGTCATGAAACAAATTTCATTCCCATCGCTAGGGGAGGGTCACAACATTTTCAATGCTCAATTTAAAATCTCCATCCCCCCTAATTTCTGACAAGTCCCTTATTTCAACATTTAAGGAAGACACCAGATTGCTAAATTTGAAAGAGTATACCAACACAGTGATCTTGCAAACTTTTAGCGTTGTACATGTAACATAAAAATTTAAAACGCTACAGCTCTTTGAAATGCATAGTAAGATTTGTGTGACAAAGACAGCAGAGATCACCACGTCCACCTTCTTGATGTTCTTGGTACATTTTAAATGCTTATAACTCTGCACTAATTTAATATCTGACTTCATAACTGTACTGACATGGTCTTTCTTGTATTGCCAATATTATTCTGAATGCATTAATCTTTTGTGCTGCTCGTTCCCAGTCTTCGCTCTTTTTTATCATGAAAACAATGAAGTAGGATGATATTTTCTTGCTAAAAAGTTAAAAATTGTAACAATAATTATTGTTATATAATGACATTATATACCAATAATTAATATGTTTAAAATGATATAGTGTTGCTGTCATTTAGTAAACATTCATTTCTATTTTTAGAAGTTGCAAAGAAGGAAGGAAACCCTGGAGACAGTGGAAGTGGAAGAGAGAAAGAGGGATGCCATAAGAAAGACACTCACTCTGGCTTATACAAGCTCAGATGAAAGCGACCTTTCCGAAGACGAAGGAGGGCAGATTCGACACCAAATAATTAATTTTAGGAGGCACTTGAATGGCCAAAAGCAGGGTTGTCACTAAGTAACAAATATGCAGGCCCTTGTTGCATGAAAGGTGAATAGCGCTATCCACCGGATACGTCCTATTGAACGGATACCATTTATCGGATAAATGCATCAGTTATATCTGTTGGATACTTTTCACCTTTCATGCAACCAGGGCCAGACAGCTGAATGGTTGATGATTAATTTGTTTGCTAGATTTGTCAAAATTCAACAGTGTTAAACTGTTTGCCCAATCCCAACCAGCTAATTTTGCCAGCTCTTAGCAATGTCCCAGTGATGGCCCTGCAAAAGTGCATTTAAATTTGTTATATTATTAATAATTTGTAAATTTATTAGATTTTTATGCTTGCCTGTGGTTTATTTTTGCAAGTGCTGTATATTTTAATACTGAGTCCAGTTTCAAGCACTTGAGAGACACATCATTTGCAACATAATGTTGCTTCTTTAGACCATGCAAGCTGGTACATTTTTTTACATATAAAAAAATACATCAATAGACTGTTTAAAGTTTTTTATATAAGTATGAATTTGTACAATTACAACACACCATTACTGCAGTCAAATTAGAAAATAAAGAGTTTTGAATTTATATCTGGTAGTTTCTTGGGTGGTTTATATTTGTGTGTTACCTAAATAATCAATGCCAGCAAATCTCGATTTATGCAACATTTTGGCAATAAGGCAACGATATTATGGTTGAATATATTATGGTTATATATAATTAACTTCGATTGTCAACATTTATTGTAGCTTTACGCTACATTTTTTTAATCAAAAGTGAGATTTAAACGTCATAAAAATGGATTTATTGTAGCTTTATGCTACATTTAATGTTCACGCCAATCTTAAAATCAAGGTTTAAAAGTACTTTAAGTGACATTTATATCGCGTTTATACCACATTTATGCTACCTTTATACCTACCATAAATGTGGCTTACAGAAGTGAGTCTCTTTAAACTAGCTTTATGCCCAGGCATAAAGTTCCTATAAAGACGAACTTTATGCACCGTAATTCTGGCGTAAATGTGCTTAAAGGCGAGGTTTATGCAAACTTTATGTCTTCTTTAAACATGATTAAATTTGTTTTTTCGTGCTGTGAAAGATGAGAAAAGACTGTATATCTCGAAGTTTGTTTATTATAATCACAATCGTATTGTATGCTACTGTCATGGCGGTCGGCGACAAAAAATCACTCTTGTGAGGGAGGGGAGAGTCTAAAATTGGCACATTCACAGCCCGAGTTATACAGCCACTTTTTGGCGGCGCGACCACCGAAAAGAGGCTGTATTGGCAGACTAATCATCCGACCAGCCGAGTGAACGCTCATAGAGCGTCTAGTTTCAGTTATAGTCAGGTCCCTTAGTGCAAAATATCGGCCGAATCGTTACAGGAATGACAAAAGTGTCAAATTTGGTACAGAGCTTCCTTAGCACCTACCAACTAATATTGAAGGGGGTGCCCATCGCAATCGGCTCTAGTTAACGAATTATGGGATAGTCGAGTTTGACCTAAAATTACGAATTGGGTTACCTGTGGTGGGTATATTTTTTCGTCTAATTCGGCTTAGATCAAATAAAATAATGGCGTTTTGAGGCTTAATTGATCATGTTTAGGTATTATCACTCTATTTACATCAATTCTTCAAGGATACTGACTAGTACCCAGTCTCCACTCGGTAAGTGCAGTCATGTTCAGCGTCGCTGCCAATACTAGAGACTAATAATTACTTATCAATTTAAAGCATGCTTAAATTTAGTTTTCAAGGTTGTGATGTAATATGCTTATTACATAACATTTAAGCCACAAACGAATAGCATTATAAACAATAGTACCCAGTCCCAACTCGGTTATATCACACCGGCACAATTATAATTCCCTAACAGATGCGCGATTAAGATCATATTTTACTTTGTTTAGGTCATTAGACTGTGCTCCTGTCGAAGGTAATTAAAATATGACTTTTTAGGAATTGTTTACACTGTTCACACATTTGCATCTACATAGCAGTGTACACTCCAAAGACGCCTTAGCACACTTGCATCTTGTGCATACACCTTTGCAAGTACACTTGTTGAGCTCACTGCATGCCTTCGAAACTTCGGGAATGCTAATCCATTTCGGGACCCATGTGCCACCCTCTCTTTTCCAAGAAAACTGATCTGGAGATGGTACTGCCTGCTGAGAGTGCTCACTGGTTGTCCAGATTCCAGCTTGGAAGATTGAGCGATGGACATGTTGTAGAAGGGCATCCTTTAGAGCAAAATGTAATCTAAATTGTAATGATGTTAACGGTAATGATAGAAATTCACAGATGAAGAAACGGTTAGGAAAGAAAAAAGCGGATGGAAAAGCTTAGAAAGCTGTCATGTTTACCTGCGTTGGTGGAAGCTTGTCCATAGTTCTGTTGTGTTCTTACAGAAGAGCTCCATTCTTGTATTGTTAATGCAATCCAAAGAGCTCCACTTGTCGAATAGGATGACTGTGTACCTTTCAATTTGCTTGAAACGGTCAGAATCCACCGTCATCTGATGGAAGGGGTTATTCGCAAGAAACTCGAATATCGGGGTTACGTCTGGATACAGCTCCCATGCCTGCCAGGCGGACTTCTTGCCTTTCCCATAGAAGGAGGAGGTGGTATCACAGCCACTCAGTGCGTGAAAAACGGGTAGGGATCTAGATCGTGCTTCACCTAGACCAGCACAAATGATGTTGACGCTGATGAATGAAAAGTTGCTTCCCATTCCGAACGCCACCCACAAGTCCAAGTCGGGCTGGATTGCTTTGAGATGGTGGAACTTTCCTATCAAGATAACAATGACATCCGTATCGGCGGTTCTGACCAGTACAGATTGCGATTGGTCAACTTGAATGGCATGGAGAACATGGACGACGATCCTTGTGTCTGCCTCCTCGTGGTTACATTCAGGCATGGATCTGTCCGAGCCAATGGAGATCACAGAAATCCCTAAAAGATATGGATTATACATAGTAGTTGGCATGATACTTAATATAATGAATCTGATTTTCGTTCTTTATATAAATGAAATGATAAGGATGTTATCATAGTAAAAACCTGATGTCACGTAGACCGTCTTCCCCTCTGGCCAGTTGTACGCAGCAACCTTAGACGTCAAAAATGCAAACAGTTCTTCCTTGTTTACTGAATCACGCAGGAACGGCATCCAGTTCGGCGGGAGCTTGGTGCCACCTGAAACTTTACGACGCACGCCCTTCCCTCTCTTTTCTCGTGTGGATTCTTTCAGGCTATCGGGGACATAGGTATCCCAAACAACGTCCACTCGTCTGCTACTCTGACTGCGGATATAAGGAATGAAGACGTTCTCTGCGTAGTCATCGAAGGTGATCGCCCCAGTCACCGGAAGACAATGGACAATAACAGCACCATCACAGATCCTGCAGTCAAACTGAGTTGGAGGCTCGGGCTGTCGTGGCTGGGCAATGCACTTCAGAAGCTCGGACTTCATACTTGGCAGACGGAGATTACCAAATTCTGATAATGAGGGAGGGAATGGCTGTACTTCATGGCTGAAGAATTCCTCGAGGTCAGCATTGCGACTCTGCATTGCGATGAACAATTGTGCAAAAAGGGCGACATTGTTCTGTAGTACCGCGATTGTCTTCGACTGCTTGGATTTGGTGCGCGAGGGCTGTTTCCCATAAAGGGGGAGCTTGTTCTTCTTAATGGGATTGCTTATTGAGGTCGTCCTGTCCTTGATAACTGCCTTCACAAAATCCTGGTACTGCGTCTTTCCAAGATGCTCAAGGTTAACCACTGCCTTGGCTACAGCATCATCCATGCAATCTCTGCTGTCTAGTGTAACTAGCTCTGGGAAGTCATCCAGAAAAGGGTTCCCCATCCTCCTAATCACATCTACCAGATTGTTCACCTGCTGCTTGAACGTCTTTTGTGCACTTAGTCCCATCTCATGATTTGGATGGTCACAGGACTCACCATCTTCTAGATATTGCTCCTGAAATTGATGTAGAATTCTCGTTGTCTCAGGTCCTGAAAGCATCCATCGTCTGAAAATAAAACGATAATAAAACAAATGGCCTCTGATTTGCCGTGGTATGCGTGATGTCCTCTTATATACCACGAATTGTGTCATCAGCTTGTCAAAATGTTGTGGATTCGCTATGCAAGCCGAGTGCGTCCACAGTATATTTTGATCAGTTGATGGTGTACTTCGTGGTATATAAGAGGACATACCACGGCAAATCCGATGTCATTTGTGTTATACCACAACAAAAAAGTCGAGCAAAAGTATGACCAGCGCATGCACAACTTAACGATTTTCCTGGCAATTTTTGCGCGCTCGCTGTTTTGATGACGCAATCCGCAGTAATCTTTGCCAATGTCTGTCAGCCAATCAGAATTCAAGAAACGTTTCTGTTGTGGTATAAAACAAATTGTTCATTTGTTCATGAAAGACTTTTTGATAAGCAGTATTAAATAGACAAAGTATACATTTTTGTACAGTGGATTTCCATATTTACCTAAAGGCTACCGGATTCTCTGTAAGGCCAACTGCGCCACCTACACTCTTGACAACCTTGTTTTCCTGTTCATGCGCCTGGTCAAAGGGGATAGCAGAAAACTTATTGCCTGTTTTAGACAATACCCAGTGACCTTCATTCTGAAACTCCTTTGCGATGCTGTCTGGTAGAGATTTCAAGTCACGAATATGTATAGGGGTCCATCGTGCATAGTTAATGTGGTCGATAGCAAAGAATAAAGGTATCAGCTCTTCCAGGGCTTCGACATACAAGCTGAAGTTACGCTGCCGGTGTGCGCGTATAACGAGCAACACCAGTGTCTCATACTTTATGATTGAATCCCAGAAGAAAAACGTCGGGCTTCTTCTCTTCCTCACTTCCTCCCATGTAGATATTGATGTCTCATCAGCGCACTGGGAAAATGCCTCTCTCTTTAGTTTGTGAAGAGCCAGAACGGTGACTTGATGAGCATGCCTTAAAATAAATCATTGCTTTTCTCAAATACCTGCCATTACTTACTATAACAATGGGGTTCTTCTGTGCAACACTCTAATTATAGACTCGCAAGATTAATGTTCCCCTACAGAGATAGCAGATTCCGTCGGAAATAGCGCACTAAATCGCAACCTACTGCAATTATAACAACTTGTTTGTAAACGCTATACCACAATCAATCTGATGGTCACCTTAAAGGATGTATGCACAGTTACCTTATTTATTAGCACTTCACGTACCATACCTAGTTCTTGTTAGATGACTCGCCTTCAAGAAGGAATCCGCCACACCAGACGAGGCCACATCAGCTTCACTCAAGGCGACAGTCCAGCCAGATCCGTCTAGCAAATCGCCAAGCACACTCCATAGTGCCATTTCGATGTGCAGGCCACCTAGCATGACAACATATGCTTGCTCTCCATGTGAGGCTGGCCACTTCCACTGAACCATCTTCGCTAACGCAAAGAGAGGTTGGTCAACGGCCATGATGGGAACCTGATCCGGGTTGAGAAAGGTTATAGCCTGCTTTAAGACATCCATACCGTGCTTGACCATCGCTGGGGTTGCCGCCTTTTCGTAGAACAGGGGAAGTAGCGCAGTCAAAGCAGGTGGGTCCTCTTCTGTCTGGTTTGAAGCGTGATATGCTGCCCAAGTCACTGTATCACCAGAAGTAACAAATTCTTCGTCTAATTTTACAAGCGAATGCTCCACCCAACGTTCCTCACTTTGTTTCACTTCAGCCATACAACTCGCTGCTTCCTTCATCTCACACACTGGGACAGCTGCCTTATTAGTGTTTAACTCCACAGGGTGAACAGTAGCATATTCCTCTGGGAGAGAATGCCCTGTTCCCTGTGGAGGTAAAGTCACTGGGGGCCTTTCCTCGCCAGGATTATGCTCTGTTGGTAACTGAAACATGCTAATGCCAGTGCCATGGAATGACGAGGTTGCCGTCGTCGAGCTAGGATTGTGATCTAAGTTATCAAGAGCTCCGATAGTAAAAACTCCTTTTCTCAAACAAGCAGGTGCCACACAGCCGTCCATTTCAAAGCGCTCACTAATGGACGTAGCAAGCATGTCCTCCAACTCCATGATCCTTTGGTAAGATACAGAGATTCGCATCTGATACAGCTTGGCTATGAGTGTCCTACTCCTTGTCATTGCGTGCACTTTAAATCCAATGTACAAAGGAAGAGGTGGTTCGCGTGCTTTGGTATGCCGTGTCTGGCCGGTTTTTGACTTTGCCGTTGATCGTTCCTTGGCATTGAAAATAATAGTCTGGCACACTGTTAAACATGGTTGGGATTCTTGTGCTTCAGTGTTCTCAATGATTTTAGACTAGCAGGCACAGACTTTTCCTGGCAGTCTTCCGTAAAACTTCCAGAAAATATGAAGCCTTTACAGCCAAACATGTCTTTGCGTACAATTGCTGAAGCCTTAGCTAAAATCACAGCATCCTCTGAGAAATCTCTTTGCTGAACTGCTTCTTTGAGCATGCCCTGAATCGCTTTCTTGAATATTATGACAACATTTTTACCATCATTTTGCTCTTGAGCTTCTGGGAAGTTTTCCAATAAAGAGGTTTTAAGTCTAGTTTTATTTACTTGTTTGTGAACGCCTAAGGTTTCAAGTCGTCTTACATAGAGTGAATGCAACTCGGAAAGCAGAAACAACAACTTGTCATTGTCAACAGAACTCTCAATATATTCAATCAACTCGATAAAGGCCTGAGACTCCTTTACTTTCTCATCTTCTTTTTCACATGATTCTTGTCGTTTTCTCGATATGTGACCTCTGTAGCGGTTTCGCAAGTCTGTCATACATTTCAAATGGTATTTCGCTTCAGCTGCCATGAGGTCAACCCCAGAAATTTTAGGTAAGAGAGTGGTGTCTTGAAGTTCTGTTATCATATGGCGGAGTTTCTCATCAGTGGCGAAAGTAGTGACTTCATGAAGTTGGCCACCCTGACCACACAATATACAGTTCTCTTTGTTGTGAGAAGACAGTCTCCGTGTTTTCGATGCTTGGACTTCCTCATCTTCTGGCTCTGCTTGTTCCTTTCCTCTTTTCCTAGCTTCTCTTTCTTTTCTTTTGTTTAGTTTAGATGAACTAAATTGCAAATGGCATGATTTGTGCCATGAAGCTGCTTTCGCAATCAAAACATCAACATTAATGTCGAGTGGCAGAGAAAGACTGATAGGCAGGGCATCCAGCGAGTTAAACTCAGAAACATTCTGTAGAAACGAGCTATAAACACACCTGGCATCAAGCTTAGCTCCACATGCTCTTAATGGGCACCTTAGCTCTTCTGCTGTACTTTTTATACATCGACTCCAAGATAATGTCATTATTTCTGAAATTTTGAACAATCATTAAAGCCACACGATCAGTATTTGTGGCTCAAAAACGGCAAAACAAATAGAAATGTCACTAAAATCATCCTAAACTATAAAAAGAAGTTTATCTACATAAAACTATAAACAAATTCTTAATATAATTGAATATTTAGGCTGAATACTTACAGGTTATGTAGATATGCCTGGACGCCGCCATCTTGGAAATGGCAAATGGAAGAGTGGGACTGGGTACTAGCATTTTAGAGTAATGTCGAAAAATAGCTTATTTGCTCAACTGGTAAAGAATTAACCTATAGAAATGATAGATATAAGACTGAAATTGTTACTTACCACATAAAAACGACATTCTGAGTGATTTAAGTCATTAAATAACAATATTCAATATTAACACCACAGGGAGCCCAACAAGTGAAATTTTCGAAAATGTAATCATCTGTAATTCACTTCTAAGGAATATCTGCATTGGGCACCCCCTCTAATATTTATAGTACTGCCATAAGCTACAACTGTGCCAAGTTTGGTGCTTTTGTCAGCTCTGTAACAATCGTGACGCTAGGGGACCTGACTATTAGACTAACTAGACAAAATACGCAATGACACAAGCGATTCTAGGAAAAAATGTTTCTAATTAGTCAATTTCATTGTCTTGTTTGGCTGCGAGCCGGGTTGTTTATTGGTCGTTTTATTTTAAAATTCACTACCTGATCGTCCGAATTAGATTCCCGACCTCTAAAGATATAATAAGAACTCTTTTTCATCTTTATCAATGAAAACTAACTATAAAAGTTTTAGAGAAAGATACAAATTCAGACAAACAAAACATTGGCATTGTTCGCCTATATTACCCAATTAAATGAGTACTAGAAAAATGATGGTATAACCAAGATAGGTAGAACTAGCTAATGTTCCAAATTTATTTCAGCATTGTGCAGTATTGATTCTACAGGACATTTTACGATATTGTTCTGAATAAGTCGGATACTCTTCAATTTACAATTGAATTTTCTAATAAATTAATACATGAGTGTATGAATTGAAAAGAGATTTATTTGAAAAGAATGGGAAATAAGATTCATTTGAAATGGGAAATGATTCTTATTTGGAATGGGAAATGACATTTATTTGAAATGAATGGGAAATGAGATTCATTTGAAATAGGATGTGACAGTCATTTGAAATGGGAATTGAGATTCATTTAGTGTTACCCTCTTTAAATAAAGTTTCTATCTATCTATCTATCTATCTATTTGAAATGGATGGGAAATGAGATTCATTTGAAATGGGAAATTGGATTCATTTGAAATGGGAAATGAGATTCATTTGAAATGGGAAATGAGTTTCATTTGAAATGGATGGGAAATGAGATTCATTTGAAATGGGAAATGAGATTCATTTGAAATGGTAAAGTACTTTTTAGTAAAGGAAGTTTACATGCATGTGGACAATGCGGCATATATTTTTAGCTCCTGATGGGTATCATTTTTGCAAGAGAGATCGATTACGGTGGGGATCATTTTTGCCGCCGGGAACATTTTTGCGGCGATACAGATCTCCATTTCATAAATGCGCACTACACACGCACGGGTGTTGCTACGTAGCACGCAGTTGATATAATATATTCATATATTCATAGTTTATTATATTCGATCTTTATTTTATTTGATTAATGTTGCTAGACAGTTTTGTAAGAGCATAGAGACAATAGTATTATGCTCCAAATACCTATTATTATTATTATTAAAAATATAATGAATAACACCATAAAACTCAATGGATAGAATGACAATAGATTCTATGAATATATTACAATAACTGAGTGCTACTTAGTTTTTCCCGTACACGCACATCTGAAGGTCTTTTTTTGTGTCCAGTCTTTTAAGAACACTCGATTTCATAGTGAGCAAAACTTTTGTCCATTGTTTCTAATTAGTAATCATCGTAAAATAAAGAGAATAATTATATACCAATGTAGTCTAGCTTTGGCCAGTACAAATTCATATTAATCACGATCTATAATCTGTAAAATGTGAAACTTGTAAGATTGATTACATTCAAGGCAGCCACTGACGTATAAAGTTGCATCGCAAGATAACGGATAGCTTCAGGACAGTTCTTTTACAATTAAAGATGCTTAATATTTTTTGCTATATGGTTTCTTGGAACTTTTCAATTGTTTTGATAGCATATTTTCTTGTTGAAAGGTTAATAATAAACCGTGTATGCAAATCAAGTGTACAATATGCAAATCGCTTGATCTCGCCGACGGGTAATTTAGGTGGATTTCTCGAAACTTTGAAGCTCTGAAGCATCACGCAAAATAATTTACCCAAACAAATTTTAAAGGATACTAACAGTACATCATTTCAACTTTACAATATCTTGTTTTGGGACAATAATTTTGCGTAGTACATGGAAAAAATATTTTTTGTTTTTACCCTACTTTTATTGTAGTAAAATAGATGCTTCGGAAATAAATATAGAAAAATTCGAAACCTTCGATAAAAACCGCCAAAACTCCACCAAGTAAAACTTAAGACATCGTTCAGTCAAAGGTTAGTTCCATTAGCTCGCTAGATTATATAGTTTTGACGTGATAAGCTTTTAAAGTTGACATAAATTATCGGCCGGCAAAGGGTCAAATTGAGGCGAAAACTATTTTTGTCATTATTCTCAAAAACAAATAAAAGCCATATTCCGCCAAACAAACTATACAGTGGTTTGTTTTACATTAAGGCCTACCTATGTCTAAAATATGAGACGAATCGGTTTTTTGACTTGTGCCACATATTTCCGAATATGTCTGATTTTTGCTGACAGGTACTCTTAAGTATTCAGACCTCCGTTCTTTTGCTCGAATCTTTGAGTATTTTATAGCAAATTTTCTCACCTCGTACTTAATTAATTCCCATATTCTCTGAGGGCTGATGATGTTCTCATCTGTAAGGTTGGCTATAACACTATCTATTAACTTGTTGGTTTCATTTATGAAGAAGAGAATTGTTTTAAAGTTTCCAAAACGATGGACCTCGCCTTCCTTCGTCAAAAGAGGAGAGTGTAATAGACGTGGCCGAATGGTCAGTTGAAGGGGCGGGAATTATCATCGCTTTATCAATAAACGGTTGTAGGCTGTCAGATATAAACAAATAATCCAGGCGTCGAAATAATCTCTTGTCCCTTATAGTGGACCGCCCTTGTGCCACTCCACTCCACGTATATCGTTTTGAGTCAGGGTTGCGAACCCTCCAAATATCACACAAATCCATAATCCGTAAGAATTGTTTTTAACGTTTCTAGAGTCTTTACTTTGAGGGACGGATTTCCACCGGAAGCATCTAAATCCAAGTCAAATATCACATTGAAATCTCCTCCCCAAATTGTTTGAGTGCATATAGGAATGTCTAATGTGTTTATCATGGTTATTATTTCCTTAAGTGTTTCTACCTGGCCGCTTTTGATAGGTGTTGATTAACAGAAAATCCGTTCCTTGGATCTCCACCAAGTGAACAATGTACCTTCCTTTTGGGTCGCTAACTTTTGACTTAATTTTATACTCTAATTTATTTCCTAGGAGTATGGCTCTGCCTTTGCTATTGTGTGTGCCATGTGCCCTGACAATATCTCCTTTAAATAGCTCCTCCCATTCTCGCTGCGAATCCGGGGTAGTATGAGTCTCCTGAATAAAACTTATTCCTCTAGAGGCATCATGCTTTGTTAACCAATGGAACATTCCTCTAACGTTAAGAGATATTATTTGAAAGTTAAATTGACCGTGTTGCATGTTTGATAAATTCTTCTATGGGTAAGTAGTTGGTTGTCGTAACCCTTTGTGGAACAGAAGTGATATTCAGTATACAGACAGACAAAGACCACAGTAATAAACAAATATAACTATCAAAAACAAAAGACACTAACAAACACATTCTTACAAAATGAAGACAGGGCGAGTGCATTTTAGGAATGTTACTAAAGTAAACTCCGTTAGTCCCCCAGTTGCTTAAATATTCAAAAACCAAAGCACATTCCAGCACAGTAAAATAACATGCAAATTGAAGGAGTGTATACATAGAGAATACTATAATGTCCGTGATCTGATGAAAAGAAAAAACAAAGGAGGAAAAGAAAAGCAACCTAAAACTAAATTATACAGTGGCTTACAAACTTTACGATGATTTGCCTATTCATTTTTGTACGTAAACTAGCAGCGAAATACTTTGGCAGCTTACATATTATATACTGAAACAATTCACCTATTTGCTCTCGCCGGGATAAAACGAGAAAATTAAGGAAAGGCTAGCAGCGAAATGCTCTGGTGGTTTATTATTAATAAACTATAGTCAGTACAGCTACTAACTCTCGCAATAGAACGAGAGAAGGAAAAACAATGATTAAATACCTAACCTTAAGTGTACAAGTCTTCCATATCCGACTGCTTATTGATTTTAATTGCTCTTTCTCCTTTAACTCTGCACACGAAGATTTTTCCGTCCGTGGTCCAACAGTTGTACCAATGTTTAGTTTTGCCCTCTTTCGTACCTCACCAAACAATTTTCGCCTTGTCGAAGTCAGATTTTCATTAATGTAAACTGCCTTGGCCCCGTTCAGCGATGAATCAAAGCTTGTAACTCCTCTTAGATTCCTTCTCGCCATATATAGTTGGGGCTTCACCTTATGGGACCTAAATTTCACTATGACGGGTCTTGGGCCTTTAGATCTGGAGGGGAGACGATGAACGATGTCGATGTCGTCCTCATCGGCTTCTACCCCTACAATTTCAGCCAATTTGATCACAACCTCGTCTAAATCTTCGTCGTTGTCTTCTGGTACCCCATGTATCTCCAGGTTATGTTTCCGTGAATACATTTCGAGTTCATGCAGTCCAGCATATTGAAACACGTGCAGCCCCAATGCACCTCTGACACATTGTACCTCTGACAGACTTTCAATGTTGGGCATGATTTGCTCAAGAGAATTCTGGAATGCGGTGAGATTGAGGACACTTCATTGTTATCATGGACAACCAGTTTGGCACATTTTGCCTTGGACAATTGGTGGTTCTCATTGTGTGACCACATCTTTCACAGTGGGCTAAAACGCTGGCTGTTGCTTGGAGAGGTCTTCTAGAGCAGTTCGATCAACTATAGAAGGTTTCAACATTTTCCACAGAATAATTATTTGGAACTGTGATAATGGCGGTATCAGATGCCACGGTTTCAATTGCAGGTACTGGTATTGCTTCAAGGCCGGTCTCTGCATCATGTGTTGGTGTTATGATCGTACGTGCGCTAGTGGATAATTTCTTTTGGTCCCCCCATGAACTTGAACTGGAGTTAGTTGGTAAACGGTTCCTGTTTGAACTTGAGAGATGTAATCTTCCCACAAATTGAGGGTGATGGTCCCAGGTGTATATGCAAGAGAGGCTTGAGCTACCTTTACTTTCTTGAAGCCGACAAGTGAGGTTTCGCTTATGTGTAGAACTTTGCCAACGAAAGTGATGGCATCCCATTCGTTTGCAGACTGCAAAATTTCTTGAACTTGCAAACTTCTAATTGATGTTGATTGGTCGACATATTGAAACGAATATTCTGTTGGAAAGGGATGCCATACATTTGTCATAGCATTGATGATAATCTTCTCTTTAACTGGTGTGTACGTATACTTCTGGATTTTAACAGGAGTGTGACTGCTTTCACTATCGCGCAGTATTGGTCTCTTGTTTTTGGAATAAAGTAAAGCCTCTTGAGTTTCGTCGGTACTTTTTTGCAAGGTAAGGGTAGCGTAGTCTACAGTGTTTTTCCTGTTTTGCTTCGTCGGAGATAAATTGTGAACATAGGCTATGATACTAGTGTTTCCTGATGTTTTTTTCATTCATATTGAATTTGACTAACGGAGTAAGCACAATTACGTTGCTTGTCAGTTCCTCTATGTGAGTTGTAAGTGTCTTTACGAGATCGTGCACCTGTTTATACTCCCAAGGCGGATCGAAATGAAAAGATGTTGATTGGTTGAAACTTTATGCGAACGTCTGAGAAAATCGGAGGTAGGATCCAAAACCCATTTCCAGTCCCTTTGCGTGTTCTTGTGTGGGTTTCGTCAGTTGATGCTGTGAAAAGAGAAATTCAAAACAATAATTAAATTGATTATGGAATTATGAGTTTGAGAATTATGAGAATTATTTATGGAAGGTATGAGTTTGTTGATATATTGAAAAAGTTAAAGACTGACCTTTTTATGGTCGAGAGTGTGCGATGTGTCAAGGTTCTTCCTAGTAACCTTTGCTTTAAATCGTGGCTTTCATCAAAGCAAGAAGGCAAGAAGTGCTTGGAGCAGAGATGGGGTTTTGAGGGAAGGTTTTACTTGGGGCGACCTGTGAGATGTATCCATTGTTTACGTAACTTTAGCTTGTTTTTGCCCGTCGGTATTGCATGGAAAGATATCCCGAATTCTTTATTTCCGAGTGACCGGAACACCCAAAGGCAACACAATGAGGCATCAAAGGTATACATGTTTCCGGCAAAGATATAAAGATCAGCCAATATGCCGATGATACAACTTTAATTTTAGATGATTCAAAAACATCCTTTCTCTCTACCCTAACAGAACTAGACCTTTTTAGCCAAATATCAGGCCTGAAGTTGAACGAGAAAAAAACGGAAGCCCTCTGGATCGGCTCCCGATCTGGGAGCCAGGAACTTCTCTGCCCAGAAAGAAACTTAAAATGGGTTAGAAATCAAATCAAATTTTTAGGCACCTGGATATCAACTGACCCGGAATTAACTCTGAACCTAAATTATGAAGAAAAAAATGGTAAAAATTCGAAACTCCTTAAGCTGCTGGGAACTACGGCGCTTAAGTCTACTAGGAAAAATTGTTGTACTAAAAAGCTTGATACTGTCACAACTTGTTTACATACTCTCCTCCTTACCAACATCTCACCGCGCCTTAAAAGAAATCAATAGCATCTTTTACCGATTTCTTTGGAATGGAAAAAATGATAAGATTAAACGAAATATCATGATAAATGAATATGAAAACGGAGGTGAAAAAAATGATAGATTTAGAATCTTTTAATAAAGCCCTTAAATCGTCCTGGATAAAAAAGTACCTAGACAAAGAAAACAAAGGAAAATGGAAACTACTTTTTGACATTGAACTTCAAAAATACGGTAAGACAGACCTTTTTAGAGGAAACCTAAGCAAAAATGATTTTTTGAAACGTTTCCATATAGATGACACATTTGTAAAAGAAACTATCCAAATTTGGACAGAAGTCAATTATGACGACCAAATAAGATCCATCGACCATTTTCAATCCCAGAAACTCTGGAACAACTCCCTCATAAAAGTAGAAAATCAGCCAATATACTACAGATCATGGTCCTTGAAAGGAATTGAAATAATTAAAGATGTAATGAAAGACGAAACAACTTTTTTAACCTTTCCAGATTTCCAAGAAAAATTTGATATAAAAACGAACTTCCTACTTTTTTATGGCCTAATTGCTTCCATAAAGTCTTTAAGAAAACTGGAAAAAAATCAAATCGCATCCAAACATGAAAGCTGCAATGAAAGTTTTTTTGAAAAATTTAAAAAAGCAAAGAAACCAAATAGAATAGTGTACCAAAAACTTGTCACTTCTAAGCAGAGTTTCCCAAAAAAAAGCCAGGAAAAATGGTGCAACGACTGTAATTTATCAAATGAAAACATGAACTGGAAAACAGTTTATAAACTTCCTTTCCGCTGCACTAATATTTCGGAACTTATCATTTTTCAATTTAACTTGTTACAACGAAGATTGGCAACAAATGACTTTTTAAATAAAATAGGAGTCAAAGAAGACTTTCTTTGTACTTTCTGTAAAGAGGAAAAAGAAACTCTAATCCATATATTTTGGCTTTGTAAAAAAACACAAGATTTCTGGAAACTTTTCGACATGTGGCTAAAAGAAAACAAAATTTTTCTAAAACTAAATACCCTTTCACCAGATATAATTCTCGGTATAAAAACAGAAGCCTTCTCTAATAACCAACAATATCTTTACACCCTGGTAGCAAGATACTATATTTGGATCTGCAGGTCACGAGAATTATCTCCTAGAATTGAAGGTTTCAGGAATCTATTAGAAAGCTTATTGCAATTCCATATAAAAATCCAAACAAACTGCCGATAATACCTAAACCTTTTTGTTTCTCAAACAATGTTTAATTTCACCCTTCTCTTATTTGACAAATTAGAAAACCATGCCCCTCCTTTCCATTTTGGACATTTCAGTGATATATAGGCAAGCCTCCTTTTCTTTCCCTTTTACTTGTGTGTATTGTATCTTTCTCCTTTTCTTTTCTTCTTATCATGGGAAATAAATTTTGAATAAGACCACATATATAGATAGATGATAATATACATATATATATATATGAGACGTGTTTAAATAAAAGGAGTCTAAAGTCATTAGACCCATTTGATGTTCTCAGGTTGCTTTTGATTTTTGTCACCTAACGTTTGAATTGATCAATATCACAAGTTGATTAGGCTATACCCTTTCTGTAAAAACAACTCTCAGTCTATTTTCACTGCAGAACGATGCAAAAATCGATTCTCATGCAATCCGCGCGCATTCATACTTACAGTATGTACAACGCATGCACGTAGTAATGCTTGCCAGTTGAGGACGAGCACATGTCATGCAGCAAGCACCACCAACATCTGTCCTTTCAACGCAAGTCTGCAAGATGATGCAAAAGTAAACGTATGAGCTATCTTCTTGACAATAGATCGACAAAATACCTCAAACAATCCAATAACTCGGACATGCGCGTCGGTTGATTGCCATGCTGATGAAACTGACAGCTATTATTATCACCAATGATAGACAGTGAGACGTGTTTAAATAAAAGGAGTCTAAAGTCATTAGACCCATTTGATGTTCTCAGGTTGCTTTTGATTTTTGCCACCTAACGTTTGAATTGATCAATATCACAAGTTGATTAGGCTATACCCTTTCTGTAAAAACAACTCTCAGTCTATTTTCACTGCAGAACGATGCAAAAATCGATTCTCATGCAATCCGCGCGCATTCATACTTACAGTATGTACAACGCATGCACGTAGTAATGCTTGCCAGTTGAGGACGAGCACATGTCATGCAGCAAGCACCACCAACATCTGTCCTTTCAACGCAAGTCTGCAAGATGATGCAAAAGTAAACGTATGAGCTATCTTCTTGACAATAGATCGACAAAATACCTCAAACAATCCAATAACTCGGACATGCGCGTCGGTTGATTGCCATGCTGATGAAACTGACAGCTATTATTATCACCAATGATAGACAGTGAGACGTGTTTAAATAAAAGGAGTCTAAAGTCATTAGACCCATTTGATGTTCTCAGGTTGCTTTTGATTTTTGCCACCTAACGTTTGAATTGATCAATATCACAAGTTGATTAGGCTATACCCTTTTTGTAAAAACAACTCTCAGTCTATTTTCACTGCAGAACGATGCAAAAATCGATTCTCATGCAATCCGCGCGCATTCATACTTACAGTATGTACAACGCATGCACGTAGAAATGCTTGCCAGTTGAGGACGAGCACATGTCATGCAGCAAGCACCACCAACATCTGTCCTTTCAACGCAAGTCTGCAAGATGATGCAAAAGTAAACGTATGAGCTATCTTCTTGACAATAGATCGACAAAATACCTCAAACAATCCAATAACTCGGACATGCGCGTCGGTTGATTGCCATGCTGATGAAACTGACAGCTATTATTATCACCAATGATAGACAGTGAGACGTGTTTAAATAAAAGGAGTCTAAAGTCATTAGACCCATTTGATGTTCTCAGGTTGCTTTTGATTTTTGCCACCTAACGTTTGAATTGATCAATATCACAAGTTGATTAGGCTATACCCTTTTTGTAAAAACAACTCTCAGTCTATTTTCACTGCAGAACGATGCAAAAATCGATTCTCATGCAATCCGCGCGCATTCATACTTACAGTATGTACAACGCATGCACGTAGTAATGCTTGCCAGTTGAGGACGAGCACATGTCATGCAGCAAGCACCACCAACATCTGTCCTTTCAACGCAAGTCTGCAAGATGATGCAAAAGTAAACGTATGAGCTATCTTCTTGACAATAGATCGACAAAATACCTGAAACAATCCAATAACTCGGACATGCGCGTCGGTTGATTGCCATGCTGATGAAACTGACAGCTATTATTATCACCAATGATAGACAAACAGGAGACGTGTTTAAATAAAAGGAGTCTAAAGTCATTAGACCCATTTGATGTTCTCAGGTTGCTTTTGATTTTTGCCACCTAACGTTTGAATTGATCAATATCACAAGTTGATTAGGCTATACCCTTTTTGTAAAAACAACTCTCAGTCTATTTTCACTGCAGAACGATGCAAAAATCGATTCTCATGCAATCCGCGCGCATTCATACTTACAGTATGTACAACGCATGCACGTAGAAATGCTTGCCAGTTGAGGACGAGCACATGTCATGCAGCAAGCACCACCACAACATCTGTCCTTTCAACGCAAGTCTGCAAGATGATGCAAAAGTAAACGTATGAGCTATCTTCTTGACAATAGATCGACAAAATACCTCAAACAATCCAATAACTCGGACATGCGCGTCGGTTGATTGCCATGCTGATGAAACTGACAGCTATTATTATCACCAATGATAGACAGTGAGACGTGTTTAAATAAAAGGAGTCTAAAGTCATTAGACCCATTTGATGTTCTCAGGTTGCTTTTGATTTTTGCCACCTAACGTTTGAATTGATCAATATCACAAGTTGATTAGGCTATACCCTTTTTGTAAAAACAACTCTCAGTCTATTTTCACTGCAGAACGATGCAAAAATCGATTCTCATGCAATCCGCGCGCATTCATACTTACAGTATGTACAACGCATGCACGTAGTAATGCTTGCCAGTTGAGGACGAGCACATGTCATGCAGCAAGCACCACCAACATCTGTCCTTTCAACGCAAGTCTGCAAGATGATGCAAAAGTAAACGTATGAGCTATCTTCTTGACAATAGATCGACAAAATACCTCAAACAATCCAATAACTCGGACATGCGCGTCGGTTGATTGCCATGCTGATGAAACTGACAGCTATTATTATCACCAATGATAGACAGTGAGACGTGTTTAAATAAAAGGAGTCTAAAGTCATTAGACCCATTTGATGTTCTCAGGTTGCTTTTGATTTTTGCCACCTAACGTTTGAATTGATCAATATCACAAGTTGATTAGGCTATACCCTTTTTGTAAAAACAACTCTCAGTCTATTTTCACTGCAGAACGATGCAAAAATCGATTCTCATGCAATCCGCGCGCATTCATACTTACAGTATGTACAACGCATGCACGTAGTAATGCTTGCCAGTTGAGGACGAGCACATGTCATGCAGCAAGCACCACCAACATCTGTCCTTTCAACGCAAGTCTGCAAGATGATGCAAAAGTAAACGTATGAGCTATCTTCTTGACAATAGATCGACAAAATACCTGAAACAATCCAATAACTCGGACATGCGCGTCGGTTGATTGCCATGCTGATGAAACTGACAGCTATTATTATCACCAATGATAGACAGTGAGACGTGTTTAAATAAAAGGAGTCTAAAGTCATTAGACCCATTTGATGTTCTCAGGTTGCTTTTGATTTTTGCCACCTAACGTTTGAATTGATCAATATCACAAGTTGATTAGGCTATACCCTTTTTGTAAAAACAACTCTCAGTCTATTTTCACTGCAGAACGATGCAAAAATCGATTCTCATGCAATCCGCGCGCATTCATACTTACAGTATGTACAACGCATGCACGTAGAAATGCTTGCCAGTTGAGGACGAGCACATGTCATGCAGCAAGCACCACCAACATCTGTCCTTTCAACGCAAGTCTGCAAGATGATGCAAAAGTAAACGTATGAGCTATCTTCTTGACAATAGATCGACAAAATACCTGAAACAATCCAATAACTCGGACATGCGCGTCGGTTGATTGCCATGCTGATGAAACTGACAGCTATTATTATCACCAATGATAGACAAACAGGAGACGTGTTTAAATAAAAGGAGTCTAAAGTCATTAGACCCATTTGATGTTCTCAGGTTGCTTTTGATTTTTGCCACCTAACGTTTGAATTGATCAATATCACAAGTTGATTAGGCTATACCCTTTTTGTAAAAACAACTCTGACTATTTTCACTGCAGAACGATGCAAAAATCGATTCTCATGCAATCCGCGCGCATTCATACTTACAGTATGTACAACGCATGCACGTAGTAATGCTTGCCAGTTGAGGACGAGCACATGTCATGCAGCAAGCACCACCAACATCTGTCCTTTCAACGCAAGTCTGCAAGATGATGCAAAAGTAAACGTATGAGCTATCTTCTTGACAATAGATCGACAAAATACCTCAAACAATCCAATAACTCGGACATGCGCGTCGGTTGATTGCCATGCTGATGAAACTGACAGCTATTATATCACCAATGATAGACAGTGAGACGTGTTTAAATAAAAGGAGTCTAAAGTCATTAGACCCATTTGATGTTCTCAGGTTGCTTTTGATTTTTGCCACCTAACGTTTGAATTGATCAATATCACAAGTTGATTAGGCTATACCCTTTTTGTAAAAACAACTCTCAGTCTATTTTCACTGCAGAACGATGCAAAAATCGATTCTCATGCAATCCGCGCGCATTCATACTTACAGTATGTACAACGCATGCACGTAGAAATGCTTGCCAGTTGAGGACGAGCACATGTCATGCAGCAAGCACCACCAACATCTGTCCTTTCAACGCAAGTCTGCAAGATGATGCAAAAGTAAACGTATGAGCTATCTTCTTGACAATAGATCGACAAAATACCTGAAACAATCCAATAACTCGGACATGCGCGTCGGTTGATTGCCATGCTGATGAAACTGACAGCTATTATTATCACCAATGATAGACAAACAGGAGACGTGTTTAAATAAAAGGAGTCTAAAGTCATTAGACCCATTTGATGTTCTCAGGTTGCTTTTGATTTTTGCCACCTAACGTTTGAATTGATCAATATCACAAGTTGATTAGGCTATACCCTTTTTGTAAAAACAACTCTGACTATTTTCACTGCAGAACGATGCAAAAATCGATTCTCATGCAATCCGCGCGCATTCATACTTACAGTATGTACAACGCATGCACGTAGTAATGCTTGCCAGTTGAGGACGAGCACATGTCATGCAGCAAGCACCACCAACATCTGTCCTTTCAACGCAAGTCTGCAAGATGATGCAAAAGTAAACGTATGAGCTATCTTCTTGACAATAGATCGACAAAATACCTCAAACAATCCAATAACTCGGACATGCGCGTCGGTTGAGATCTTGACTTTGAAAAAGTTGAAGACAAGAAATCAAAGCAGAATAGGTCTACTTTATTTTGACCCAAGACCACCAGCAGACCGTAAACCTAAACCACTTTCTGAAATGAATTTGGAAAGATTAGAAGAAGTTACAAATGGGAACTGTATTTTTTTGATTTATGCAAAGCCCAAACAAAGTAATAACAATGTTAGAGTTGAAAGTGAGGATATTTGTTTGAATGATTATCTTCCCATGACAGTGGAACAAGCAAGCCACTTTCATCATGCAGTGCATCTTTGCATAAAAATCTTAATAAAACACAAGAAAAGATTAATTTTTTATCACAATCCACAAAAGAACAATCTGACTGTGCATTGTGGCATGAACAACGCAGGGGCCGAATTACAGCTTCCAAAGCAGAGTGTGCATCAAAAGTAAATGATAGTTTCCAAGTACACAGACAATGTGCATCCACAATTGCCTCCATTAAAATGCATTGCAATGGGGAAAGAAACATGAGAAGGAAGCCCAGAAGAAGTTTGTTTTCGAAGAGAAAAAAAATCACAAAAACCTGGTGGTACAATCTTGTGGCGTGTGCTTGAGTTTAGAGAAACCATATGTAGGTGCTTCACCAGATGGAATTGTGCTGTGCAGCTGTTGTGAAAAATCATGCTTAGAAATTAAAAATCCTTATACAAGCACAGGCAAAAAACTGTAAGTGACTATGCACTAGAAAAAGATGCCTGTCTGGCAGCCACTCCTACTCTTCATCTGAAGCGCAAACATTCCTACTTTGCACAAATTCAAATGTATGTCACTGGAACAAATCACACTCACTTTGTAGTGAAAACGGTTAGCAAGACAGACAATTATTATCATGAACTGATTGCTTTTGATCCTAAATTTGTGCAGACTCTTGTGGCAAAGCTTGATACATTTTATGAACAAGCAGTTGTACCCGAGATATTTTCACAACAAATTAGACAAAATATGGTTGTGAAAGATGTAAATTATATTTTGGATGGCATCATTGACAAAGTTATAATTGGAGAAGAGTAATTTAATGAATGTGTTGCTGTGGATGAGAAAACATGACGTACATGAACATTTTTTCATCAATTAAAAATTTACACATGTAGTAAAATAGTGTAAAAGTAGAAAGAAAAACACACAAATAAAACAAAAAGGAACAACAACAAACTATATCTAAATGTAACCTGTTTAATTCAGATTTCATAGTACTCATTGTTTTGTGATACATGTACATACTATATACAATACATGTATTCACTTGAGAGGTACCAGTATACCTTGCAGATTAACTATTATGCAAACTACATGAAATATATGATCAATAAGGTCATGACGGTGGAGGGGGAGGTCACCTCTCAATATTCTGAACTCTTTAAGTCTGCCAATTACTCTTTCGATGTGAATCCTTGCATTTGAAACTCTTGTATTGTATAGATTGTGCTCTTCAGTGAATGCTACACCTTTCTTGCAAATTCTGGGATTACAAGCTTTGCACCTGTAATTAGAAAGTCAGATGTGTCTTTGAAGCCTTTATCTGCCAATACAATGTCACCATTTTTAAGTTTGTCTAAAAAACCACTCCTCCTTACAATATCAACATCTGACATATCTTCGCCTGCAGAAGGAGAAATGTAGCTTACTGAACGACCAGGGGTACATGCAACCAAAACCTCAAATCAAACAAAAACTTGTTTGATATAGATGCTGTATTTTAATAAGACCTTGGAATATGTGTACATTGTTTGGAATTTTTTGAAAAGACTCCTAAAAGATACCTAAAGCTTTTAGTTATGGGCGTGGTTCGTGACCCCCTCCCCCAATGCCGCCCCCCCCCCCCCCCCCCGACTCGAAGCATTTATTTACACAAATATAAGTTATGCATTATAAATTATGTGTATGTTTCATGCTTTTTGTTTGTACTCCACTTCTGACACTCATTATTAATATATAGAATACCTTAGTTGTAGGTATTTCTCTGTTTGTAGTCTGAGTAAAGCTGTGCATTCACATCAGATTGAGAAGGTCTTTGGGTCTGCACTTCAGTACAATCTATTATGGCCTTTACAGAACCACATTTTTTAAAGCACTGTGGGTAGTAAGAACTGACTGTATCATCAGGCCAATGTATTACCTCAGACATTTCCATACTGATGAATGGCAATATTGTTGAAAGAATGCTTGAAACTGTTGACTGTGATATTTGGAAGCGAAATGCCAAATCTTCATCAACAAGATTCAATCTAAGTTTCATTAATGTAAGTAGCAGTTCATTTTCAGGTGATAATTCTCTCTGTTTTCCTGGTTTCTTTGTCTGATCTTTCTGCCATTTTGGAGTCTCAATTGTGTGTTTTCCTTTGTAATAATGGAGATTTTCCCATTTAGGTAGTAGTTCATCAAATAGTCAGTAAAATACTCCATGTGATGGGCAGCCAGTGTAGAGTTTTATCAGTTTGTTATCATGATTTATGTGCCGAATGTCAAGGCGAGGGATGGCTTTTTTTCTATTTTGCTGTTAAAAAAAAAAAAGTATGATAACTAAATGAGTTTAAAACTAATACCAAAGATGCCACTACAACGACTTAATCACCTGATCAAGTTCTAGGAGTTTCTTTTGGAGGTATGCAATCTTTTTTCTCAAATGACTAACAAGGGCTTCACACTTTTCACATGGGCTCAAGTACTGACACAACCTTGCACAACTGTCATTGTTCAATGAGATACTGATCGCATTGCATTTGGTTATAATTAGATGCCATCTCTTGATCCATAGTAGATGTAGCACCGATTTCAACTCTTGTTTCAACGCATCTGTGCTTAGTAGGAAGGGGATGTTTGACAATTTTCCTTCTGGGTGTGGGCTCTTTGGCCTCATATCCAGTCATATATTTTGTAGGATGTGGAGATTGTTCCCGTGGTTGTCCATATTCAAAGTGATTACTACAAACGACAGATCCCTTTTTCACTTTGATTTTTTTTCTTTTAATCAATCGAGTCCAAAGGTTGTAGTGCTTCTGTTTACAGCTGTAGAACTTTACTCTGTCTGTGGGTCCCATGTGTTCCATAACGTGTGGAGCTATGTATTGTCTAGAATAAAACAAAGAAATACCAAAAAAATAATTTAAAATGCACTTTTGTTTCTTTTGTTATTGCTTTAAAACGAAAAATACAGTAAATCATTTGTATATAAAAACAATGATTTTACAGCTAATGCTATACTTTTTAAAGAAAAAGGTACCGATCGATTCATTCGCGCCATTTGGCATTTTGTATGCACAAATACTGCTGCAAATATACAACTCGTAAAGAACGTATCACTGCCACTTACTTTTCTGGATATAAATGGTGGTTGTCGCAGCCATATACCTCACAACGATGGACCATTTCAGAAAAGGCGAACAAAGGCACAAAAGAACAACCAACCGTGACAATCGCACGTTCAGGTTCGAGCTTTCATGTTCACCTTGAAATTTGAGGTAACTGTCCCAGAATGCATTGCGGTAAATTAAAGATGGGGGACTAGCGATATAGACTATGATGGCATATTCGTAAAGATCCTTAGCATTCTGTATGACTATCGAGCGAGAGCGTATTGTCGCAGAGTCGGCTTTTCTTTTCACCGAAGCCACCAGCGGCATCCTGTGGCCCCTTTACGTGAGATGTTTCGAAGAAATTTCGCATCCTATATCTTCCGCTGAATAGCTTAGATCGACAAGTGTGTGTCTGCACTTGTATTGTCCGGCGCAGCCATCTGTGAATTCATGGAGATGTCTAACTGTACATCCCATCTCCGTCACATGTTGTAGCATCAATCTCCGTACGATTCTGACGAAATGTGCGTCATGGCCTCGGTCCGGCGAGATTACGAATAATTCTTCTGTGATGATAGAGGGCTGTTCTTCTGTGTCTGTAGCATCTGCTTCTGTGCTATGCCTATGTAAGATAGCTACATGGAGAGAAACCTCCTCACGGTCGAAATATGTCACCTGTGGCTCCTCAAACAGTGTACAGCGATAGTTTTCAGACGAATCGTGTACAGCTATGATGTGGTCCTGAGGAAGACTGGCTCGCAAGGTACCGTACTGTTGGCGCTATCAGTTGGCCCTGAACTGATGTGCGGGAAATTAGTTCTTTGGGGGTGGTAATCTTCGTAACTAACATCAGTTTCCTTTTCGCACTGGCAAGTTTTACGTATTCGAACTTGGTCCACTTGCAGGGATGCATGGGGTGACCATCGTCGTCTTTTTCCAGTATTTACTTTCTTCCTCCATCAAACTGACTTTTTGCGTACCACAATTGTCGCATTTCCGTTCCAGGCAACACTTGCTGTATGTTTCGTTCACTTTCGGACACAAGGTAGCTGCGGCCAGATCGCTTACGTGCTTATAAACTGGAAAGTCTTCTTCGTGGCCCTCATCACAATTCTTCTTCGCCTTCGCACGAAATTCCATTGTCGCCTTAACTAAGTTGCGCATTTCTACGTGCGACTGTGCATGTCTGTCGATCTGTTTGTCTTGCTGGACGAACGAAATATGGATGTAGACCCTCGAATGTCCTTTGACTCATCAGCTTGTATTGGGCAAGGTCCTAATGTGCTGAAACGTACTGACGAAAGTCCTGGTAGACTTCGGACTGACTTTTTTCCAGGATGAGAATCTCGTGTTCAACATACGTTTTAGGATTATTATTTATTATTCTTATTCGTTTTCTCTTGATATCGTTTTTGTTTCCAGTTTCGAGATGTTCCCGGCCTTATCCAGAAATGGGATGCAGCTTTCCTTAGCTCCTCGGCTATGCCACGTCGTGTTGCCACTTGAGTGCACACCCGAGAGGCGTTTTCACCTGACATTTCGTCTTGAGTGCGGATGCACGCTCAAATCGTTTTCTGCCAACTGAAAGGCGCTCAACAACTGCGGATGTCTTTCCTTTCGTAGCTGTGGAGCTTGCAGCTGTACTTATGCTTGCATTGATGCCCGAGCTTCTTTGCTGCGGCACGTCGTCAGTGTTTGCAGTGACTACGGATGTTTTCAGTGATTGTACTTTCGATTTGTTCTTTGTCTTGCTCCCCTTACATAATACCAAGAGAAATAAGAGACTTTTTGGTGTTGCTGTTTGCTGTCCAGAGAAGTTAAATATGCGGCAATCTGTGCGACTTTTTGGGAGGGGTCGTTTTCTTCACCAGCTCTTAAACGTTTGACGGAACGTCGCCTCTGTTCTCGGTGTCTGAAGACATGGTGGGACTGACGTCGCACGTGGTCTGCTTACTTCTCCTTCCTTTCGGGTAGCACGCCTCCATTTTGACTTATTTTCCCTCTGGTACATTTTCACGTCTTCTGCTTTCTTTTTCTTCTCCTCTCTCTTTTGTTGAATCCAAGACTTCTGGTATTTCTTGCGTTTTTCAGGTTTCGATTCATCTCGCGTGTCGTCGTTCGTTTTAACATTACGCCGTTTACGAGATTTCTTATCTTTATCTTGTCGAAGTTTCTCTCGATTCTCGATGTAATATAATTTATTTCCCTGTGATTTTTGGGCCTTTTTCTTTGCCTCGTAAACTTTTCGTTTGGAATCTGGACAATGTTTTGTCGACATTTTGCATCACAGCTGCAAGCAGTATAACTTCACTAGACTGCAACGCCGCAATTGTGTTCACATATGTAAATTTTTAGTTCCATGAAGAACAAAACTGCAATAAATTTTAGCATGATCATAAAATATTAATGTTAAATCCGAACAATGAAAAAAATAAAGAGCCGAAAAGTTTTTGCGTGGCTATGTGTTTTATTATGCAAATCATTGGCCTTTGTGTCGACAAAAAATTCAGGAAACTTGCTAGGGTAACAGAAAAATAAAATTAACCAGTACAATATATTTTTTACCGTAATACTATTATATGCTGAATGGACAACTTGCTCTCAAAGATCTGTTGAAATCATGATTTAAGTACTTGCATTAAGGTATCAGGGTACCCCAAACGACCATCATGCACGCAACACGCTCTAGCACGTACTCGTTACGCTAAAACCTCTATAAAGTATACTTTTTCTGAAAGCTGAATAAATGCAGAATTCAATAAAACAATTAGTTTTTAGAACAAAAACAGTATATTTGAAATAGGTAAAAAAGTTCAGATTTTCACATCACTATAATCGACGAGGTTCCATACAGCCGCAATTTATCGGAAGTCCTCGACTAATACCTTTATAAGCTCATGAGGTATAGCTTACGAAAAAGGTGTCTCCGTTTATTGATAAATTAACCCGTTGCGTTTTTATACGGTCCTAAACTTCGAGCGCTGCAAAAACCGGAAAACACTTTACAAAACAAGTTATAACTTTCGAAGGAAATTGAATATTAAAATTCGGAGACTCCCTTTTGAAGAATATTTATCTGACAAAGTGTCTACCAAATTTCAGCTAAATCGGATAAAATCCCTTTGACCCGGAACTCAAAATGTGCGCTTGATTCATGGCTATTTTGTTTCCGAAATAAAAGGCAAAAGAGTTTTCAAGTCAAGTGGCGCTATTGTTTACACAAGCGTCGATAATCCACCACAAATATGTGATCCAATACCTGATGACATATGAATGGCAATGAAGATCGCCTTACAGTTCGTAACGATGTAACACAACGTGGCAGGAAAACAAAGTTACTGCTGGCGGAAAGTACGAGCACTTTGACCGTGAGTGCATTAGCATCGTTATTCAAGGATGTTTTGAGTGAGCAGTTACGATTTTTGGATACTTTATTCGCATCTGAATCTTTGTGGGAAGTCTGTTGCGTGAGTACTGTTGACAGCTTGCTTGTCAACATCTTTTTGCATCAAATGAAATCCAAAATTCGTTTTTTGATTCTAACTTTTTAGGGAAAAAATATTTTTAGATTCTGTTTTTTGGAGATGGTAGATAATATTCAATTAGATTTGATTATCAAACAAGACGCTCATTGAGCGTTCACTCGTGCCCTGATACAATTGCGTTCTGAAATGAAGTTCATAATGAAAGACAGAGGTCGTCGTGTTGAGATGCGTTTCGATAAGTCTAGTGGTCTCATTCCCAGTCCAACTCGATTGCATATTAGGAACTGCCACCAACATAAACAAGAGCGAACTATTTGACCCGTTTGCGCATAGAATTACTTCATTACGTGTATACTGCTATTGAAGTCTTTGTAAGCTTATAAATATATTTAACAAAAACAAACGATGTGCGTTATCACTTCATTACGTGTAAAGCTATTTCAAAAAACGTTGAAAACTGAATACTGCATACTGAATAGTGCATTCCAAGACCAAAGGGCATTGTGGGCCTCATTATTTTGAAATAGAATTAAATATACAGCGATTTATTCGCCATATGGAGCTAGTATATTGTTTCTGATGGAATACACAAAAAATAAAATAAAGTATTATTATTATTATTTTTATTTTTATTTTTTATTTTTTTATTTTTTTTACATATATTCTTTATTGAGCAATTTGTTACATATCATCTTTACATATCATCATTAAATTGTTATTATTATGACATGATTTACTATCGATTTATGTATTATACATGTAGATTGACAACTATCTGTTATATTTACAATCTTTACTTTGAAAAAAAGGAAAAGGTGGAAAATGAAAGAGAGAGATAAAGAGAGTTTAGCAGAGCGGTACAGATTGTCCACATCGGTCCTTATGCAGAGTTACCTTTTAATGCTGAATACAGTTTTTCCCACTTTTTTTTGTGTTTTTCTACTTTCCCTTTGGATTTCGTCACATTACTTTCTATAGTTTGTTTTTGTCTTAAAAAAGATTTGAATCCGTTTATTGAAGGTTTTTGTTCTGTTTTCCTGACGTGATAAATGAACATTTTGTACATTAAAATAATAAAGTTGATCAGGTTCGTGTTTCTTACTCCTAAAATTATGTCAGTTTTATTTAATGGAGGCAAATGGATCTTATATTCGATTAGCCAGTTTCTGATGTCCAAATAGAGGTTTTTAGACTCTGTGCATTCTACAAAAAGATGGTCTATAGTTTCAGGATAGGTTTGGCAAAGGGTACAATTGGCGTGTTCAATTAGTTTAAAACGATGTAAGTCCTTATTTTAAAAAAGGCAGTTATTTAATATCTTATACTGGAACGATCTAGAGTACGTGTCTATTGTTGTTGTGTAAATTCTTTGATATATTTCTTTCCAATTCGTGTCATTACTTAGTTTTAGTCGTTTGCTTAAATTTGTTTGTGAAGTCGGTGCCTCGAACTTTCGCGATATTAAGTGTTGGTATATTTGTTTGGTTGATAGTTTTTCCATACTATATTTTTTCCCTTTTAATTGATTAATCTTCCTCGCTCCGGCGGATTCGGTGCGTTTTTGGTGTTAAGCGACCTTAACTTTTCCTTCCACCATTTAGGTATTGAATGGACTAGACCGGCCCAATTCAAGAAATCCCCGTCCTTTAAACCTTTTGCTTTGGCTGTCTCCCATGTAAATTTCCTTTCATTATTGTACAAATCCGATACCTTGTTTATTCCTAATTTTGTGAATCTTGAAAAAAAAAACTGATTCGTTTCCTATCCTGATATAAACATTGTTCCATAGATACTGTTCATTTATATCGTTTTCGCTGTTTATTTCGGAATGCGCTATTTCGGCCCAAGCTTCCAGAATACTTTTGTAGAAACTATTTACTGAATTTGGGATTTGTTTGGGATCGAAATTTTCACGTATAGCATCTTTTCCTCCTATGGATGTGAGATAGGATAGTGGTACTATTTTCCACTGTTTTTGTTCGTCGTTGAGCAATTTAAATGCCCATTTAATACGATTGGCTTTGATAACAGTGCTGAAATCAACTAGCTTTACCCCTCCCTCGTCGTAATCACCTATTAACGTATTTTGTTTTATTTTAGGTTTCCTCCCGTTCCATAGTCTTTAATTGTATTCTCCACAAGTTTTATAAAATTATTAGTGACGTGAGTTTTTGAGCAGACATAGAATAGTTGTGAGAGTGCCAAAGACCGGACAACTTGAACTTTACCATATAAAGTAAGTGATCGACTTTTCCAAATAGACAATGTTGTTTGAAACTTTGTAAATGATCGTTTAAAATTATTTTCATTCCGAAAGTTTTCATTGTATGAAAAATAAATTCCTAGAATCTTTAACCCTTTTTCGTGAAGGTCAATTTTCTTTATTCCATTTACAGTATTTAAATCTGCTATTGGAGATCCCAGACACCCTAGTTCTGATTTGTCTAAATTTATCTTTAATGAAGATAACTTACTAAAGATCTGCAACTGTCTAAGGACCTCTCTAAGGGATTTAGTGTCTCTCAGGAAGAAAGTTGTGTCGTCGGCATACAGAGTTATTTTGATAGCGTTTTCGTTGAAAGTGATCCCTTTGATTTCACTGTTGTTTCTTATCATTTGAGCCATTATTTCTATCACCATCACAAAGAGGTACGGAGAGATCGGATCTCCTTGTTTGGTCCCTCTACTTATTGGGAAGAAATCTGTGGCCGTGCCGTTGTTATTTGCACAACTTACGTTGTCATTTAATAGTACTCTTATCCACGATATAAAGTTACCTCCAAAACCGAAATTTTCCAATACCGCATAAATGAAATTGTGTTCTATGGAATCGACAGCTTTTTCAAAATCTGCTGCGAATAGTATGGCTGGTTCTGTTTCTTTTTTGTTACTGAAATCCATGATATCTTCAATCAATCGTATAGATTCATCTATCGTTCTTCCTCTCATGAAGGCAGCTTGATCGGTATGGATTAGTGTTGGGAGTATTGGAATAATTCTATTGCTAAGAACTTTACTACATATTTTTACGTCTACGTTGATGAGACTTATTGGCCGCCATGCGTTTAGATATCTATTGTCTTTACCGGGTTTTTCGAGTAGTGTTATTATTATCTGTTTTTGTGACGTCGTCAAGGTTCCTTTTTTATAACATTCGTTTAGACAATCAACGAGGTCGCCTTTGATTTCCTTCCAAATACCGAGGTACAGTTCCTTGGTCAGTCCGTCGTTTCCGGGGGCTTTGGATGAACCCATTTGTTTTAACGCTTTTAGGCATTCCATTTCCGTAATGGGCCCTTCGCATGCTTCCCTTTCTTTCACTGACAATTTAGGCATATTAACCTCTGATATATATTCTAAGATTTCCTCTGCTGGTTTAAATGATTTTTTTTTGATATAGCAGTTTATAAAAGTTGTATATGTTCCTTAAAATATCGGCTTGTTTTGTATTTTCTTCGTCGTTTTCTCCTAATATTTTTTTAATATGAGTTTTGGCTTTATTTCGCTTCTCTAGAGAAAGGAAATACTTGGTACTTTTTTCACCGAGTTCATATCGATCTTGATCTTAATATAATCCCTTCTGTTATTCGGTTACTGTGCTCCTCCAGTTTATTTAACAGTTTGCCATGTTCGGTCAGTAACTTTTCATTTTTTTCCCATCCGTCTATTCCTTCTATGTCATTTATTTGGCTCTCTATCTCCTGATATTGGTTCCTACGTGATTTTGCTAATGTTTTTGAAAACTTGATTGTAAATTTCCGAATCTCGTATTTAATTAGTTCCCATCTTATTTGAGGGTCTATTGTATTTCCCATTGCTATCTGTTGTTTGCATTGTACTATTGTACTCTTTAATTGCTTAATGTAATCTATATTTTGGATTAAAGAATTGTTAAATTTCCAGAAAGATGGGCCGCGTCTTTCTTCTGGAAATGATCTAAGCCTCAAGGTAATGGCAGAGTGGTCTGTTGCTGGGGCCGGAATGATATCGCCTTCGTCTACATACGCTTGTAGCTCATCTGAAATAAAGAAGAAATCTAATCTACGATGGAGATAAGAGTTAGTTTGACTGTTTCTCCCTTGAGCCTTTCCACGCCATGTAAACCGCTTCGTATTTGCATTCCGTAGTCTCCAAATATCGCACAAGTCTAGTTCACTCCACACTGTGTTAACTGTTTCTAATGATTTCGGTTTTAAAGTCGGGTTTCCTCCTGATGTTTCGAGCTCTAAATCGAAGTACAAATTGAAATCTCCGCCCCAGATTATATACGTGTCTAGAGGATAGTCGATTGTACCGATTTCCTCCATTATATTTTGAATGGTAAGAACTTGCGTCTTTTCATCGTTGGGAGCGTAATAATTGATTAGCAGAAAATTGTTATCTTGTATTTTCGTTAGTGCTATAACATACCTTCCTTCAGTATCAATTCTCGTTTCTTGAATTTTGACATTTAGTTTGTTACCAAATAGAATGGCTGTTCCTCTCCTGTTTGACGTACCATGTGACATTATTACTGAATTCCTAGTTTTATGTGGCCACGAATTTTCATTTTCCGGGGTACTATGTGTTTCTTGTAAGAAAACAATGCTTTCATCGCCGTTGTGTTTAGCGATCCAATGAAATATTTTTCTACCCTTTTTGTAATCCCTAAGGCCCCGGACATTAAGAGATATTACTTTCAGATCAAAACAATTCATTTAGTAGGCATTGTTTTTATGCTAATTCAGCCTGGATCATAAGAGACCGATGTTGGACAAAATAGAAACGTGAAATTTAGAAGCTTAATTGTAAGCATTAGTTCAAATGACGATTTTTGCTAAGGTTTGACTGAAATATATTATATAGAAGAAGATTAGGAAGCGAAGGATAGAATTTGTATGAAAATAGATGCGGTAAATTGCCACATGATGGGAGGTTAACATAAATATACTATCTTTAGTGATAAACAACTGAACCAACCTTGTCAGTTGAACAGGATAAATTGACTTACGTAAACAGATTTTCGATATGGCAGAGTATGTTCTTAATAAGCAGGCAGTTCAAGCATTTCAGTTATTCTTGTAAATAAGTTGGTAGCTGGTCCACAGTATAATACATGGAGCCGATGCGTAGAGATGAGCCTTTAATAGATACTCTTTCGGTGGGGTCTCTTTGCTTTGCCATTTTGAGCGCTTGGCGAAGCTTCTTCCTGATTTTTGCTGAAGTGGGCGACAGGTCCTCGTCGATATATATGTCTTTGTAGTCTTCAGTCATCCTCAGCCTCCATTTGTTCTCCCATATAAAGTTCCTGTCTTGGCGATGACGAAACGGATCAGCATGGGTCTTGGTCTGGATCCAAAAGCTGGGCCTCGAGTACGATGTGCAGCATGAATCATAACTTCTGACGAATCTTTACCAACTGCCTGCAGAAGTTCTCTTGCTATATCGAGACAGTCCTCCTTCTCGTTCTCTGGCACATTGTAAACACGTATATTCTCTCTTCTAGAGTAATCTTCAAGATGTGTTGTTCGCTTTTCCATCTGAGCTATTTTGCTCTTTAGCTCTTCGTTTTCCTTGCAGGCTTCGTCGAGCTTTGTTCTTGTTGTTTGCGCTGCGTCCTTGGCCTCTTCGACTTCAGCCCATACATTTTCAATAGATTTTATCACTTCCATAAGATCCTTCTTCAAGTCCTTGACCATTTGGATCAGTTCTGATTTGACTGACGTGATTTCGGTGTTAAGTTTTGCGAAGTAGTCGTGCAACATCTCTTCTATGTGGTCGAATCGCACATTTATCCCTTGAGCGTTCTGATCTGCCATTTCTTCAGAGCTTGATGCCCTTGTTCTTTTCTTGGCTTGCTTCCCTTTACTTTCTGGTTGTTTTCCAGACATTATTGAGAAAATTTGATTAGGTTATAGCTTAAACTTCTCCCATTTTGGCGGAGCTTAGTTGGACGCGTCCGTCATGGTTGCACGCCGCCGTAGTCTCAAATAAAGTATTATTATTTATATTACTTTAGACAATATTACACGAGTCCCAAAATGCATTTCGGTCTTGGAATACACTATTATTCAGTATCAACGTTTTTTGAAATAGCTGTATACTGCTATTGAAGTCTTTGTAAGCTTATAAATATATTTAACAAAAACAAACGATGTGCGTTATCAGAAACATCTGACCTATGCAACCTCAAGACGTACGGAGTACGTACTGATTAGAGATGTTCATCTATGATCACCGACAAGTAGTCTCCCTCGTCACACAACTGTCATTGTCATTGTCATAACGATTGGGATGGCCGGCCTGTGGACCAATATCTCTTGTTTCAATCTAAATTTAGAACTGAGAGAAAAGACTTAGATTTTTGCCCCTTGACTTCCGTTGCTTCCCCTGATTGGTTTGTGCTTTGTAATCTTTCTTGTGGCCTGACTTGTTGTCTCCTTCCGACCGTAGCTCGACGTTGACGAACAAAAAACAAAAAAAACAAAAAATACCGTCTCGAAACCTAGACTCGTGCGCCGGCCTTCGGCCTGGGCACGAGTAATAAAATCAAACCGGTGGTTTGAAAGGTTATTTGGGGTACCCTGATACCTTAAAGCGCGAAATTTGAAATACAAATGAATGATGTTTTGTTTGTGTTTTTGTCTATGTCTTATGTTATATAATTACTGAAGTATAAATCCGATTTTAAACTAAAGAACGACAAATTGTTAAGAAAGTTATGGACTTTTTATTTTTTCTGTACAGTTTCTGGTTTTCTATCTAGGTTTGAAATATCTTCGTCAAAAAATATATTTATGTAGAAAATCGGAACAGGGACACACCTAATATTTCATTGTAAACTTCCGCAATAATCTACAAACCAAACTTTAAGGAATTGACACTAAATATGTTTTTCTCTCATATATCTACTTCTTCTAGCAGCAGCACATTTTTAGTCGACACTATTATAAAGACGGCATTCAGCAAGATTTCACTCTAAATATAGTTTTATAGTTTTGTTTTTGCTTACTAAACGATCATTTTATCATTTCTTGTCAAAATTGTGCTGAAATATTTGTCATTTCTCTACCCAATTACAGTAAGATCATCATGACAATTTAAAGGTTCCACATAAGTTGACTATGTACATCATCAGCTCACTGTGCCCACTCTCTAGTGTCGTTCATGAATGATCTAAATACGATGTTAGATCTTACAGTGAATAATTGAATGGAAGGGAATGTCCCCTTTTTCAAGGGTATAAGAAGACTGGGCCTTGGTAGCTCTGAGGATGCGGTTGTGGGTGTGCCGTGCCAAAAGCAGATACGATGGCCACGTAGGGTTGTGAAGAGCTTGGTGAGCACATCTCAGGATGTTCAGTTGTATAAGTTCAGTTAATTGGAAGCCAGCCAATACCTAATTCCAAGGACGTCTGTATTCGAAGCGTATTTATTTAAGACAACCCCAGCAGCACTGTTTTGGATGTCGCGTCCCCAGGCGATGCGATGCGAAGTGGTCATCGTGAAGACGTAGCCTCATTTGCAGACGTTTTAGTTGGTTCGCTTTTCTCCCACCCAGATGGTCTGCAAAGGAGGATACGTGAAGACGCCAGTGTCAACCAGTGTATCATAACAATTACACTTTATTGGCAATACACATGGTGAAAACTAAGATAAACGATTACAATAAATAGGCGAGGAATAGATACTAAATAAACGGCAAATATGGTGCACACATAACGAGACAATAGGAAAAAACGTACATCTGGTGGGCGTATAACTCCGGCTACGAACTGGCTCACAATAACTACTCAACACGCTAAGAAGAGACGTCGAAGTATCGAGTTACACCGGAATGCGAACTGAATGAACTATACGAACACTCCTCGCCCAATGATGCTATCCTTGCACTAACTGTAACTAATTAAGTATGGCTAAATGTCAATAATGTTCTTGTAAACGTCTATGTGTTTTCTTTCTTGGGGGACAGAAACAGCACAAGCTGAGTGATGGGGCGCAGTAAGGTTTTGGTGCGTCCGAAAAGTAAACTGGTTTGCGTAGTCGGTGATAGAGAACTAAACACCATAAACTGTAAACTTTATAATTACCTCTAACGGGCCTGGAGGAGGAACGGCGGGAGCCGCGGCAGAAGTAGAAGCTGCAGGAATTACATTGCTGCCGGTCTGTGAGGCCGAGGCAGAAGTGGAAGCTACAGGAATCACATTGCTGCCGGCCTGTGAGGCCGAGGCAGAAGTGGAAGCTACAGGAATCACATTGCTGCCGGCCTGTGAGGCCGAGGCAGAAGTAGAAGTAGAAGCTACAGGAATCACATTGCTGCCGTTCTGTGAGGCCGAGGCAGAAGTGGAAGCTACAGGAATCACATTGCTGCCGGGTTGTGAGGCCAAGGCAGAAGTAGAAGCTGCAGGAATCACAGTAGTAGAAGCTACAGGAATCCCATTGCAGGAAGCTACAGGAATCACATTGCTGCCGGCCTGTGAGGCCGAGGCAGAAGTAGAAGCTACAGGAATCACATTGCTGCCGGCCGGTGAGGCCAAGGTAGAAGTAGAAGCTACAGGAATCGCATTACTGCTGGCCTGTGAGGCCGAGGCAGAAGTAGAAGCTGCAGGAATCACATTGCTGCCGGACTGTGAGGCCGAGGCAGAAGTAAAAGCTACAGGAATTACATTGCTGCCGGCCTGTGAGGCCTAGGCATAAGTAGAAGCTGCAGGAATTACAGTAGTAGAAGCTACAGGAATCACATTGCTGCCGGCCGGTGAGGCCGAGGCAGAAGTAGAAGCTACAGGAATCACATTGCTGCCGGCTTGTGAAGCCGAGGCAGAAGTAGAAGCTGCAGGAATCACATTGCTGCCGGACTGTGAGGCCGAGGCAGAAGTAAAAGCTACAGGAATCACATTGCTGCCGCCCTGTGAGGCCGAGGCAGAAGTAGAAGCTGCAGGAATCACATTGTTGCCGGCCTGTGAGGCCGAGGCAGAAGTAGAAGCTACAGGAATCACATTGCTGCCGGCCTGTGAGGCCTAGGCAGAAGTAGAAGCTGCAGGAATTACAGTAGTAGAAGCTACAGGAATCACATTGTTGCCGGCCTGTGAGGCCGAGGCAGAAGTAGAAGCTACAGGAATCACATTGCTGCCGGCCTGTGAAGCCGAGGCAGCAGTAGAAGCTACAGGAATCACATTGCTGCCGGCCTGTGAGGCCGAGGCAGAAGTAAAAGCTGCAGGAATCACAGTAGTAGAAGCTACAGGAATCACATTGCTGCCGGCCTGTGAGGCCGAGACAGAAGTAGAAGCTACAGGAATCACATTGCTGCCGGCTTGTGAAGCCGAGGCAGAAGTAGAAGCTACAGGAATCACATTGCTGCCGGCCTGTGAGGCCGAGGCAGAAGTAGAAGCAGCAGGAATCACAGTAGTAGAAGCTACAGGAATCACATTGCTGCCGGCCTGTGAGGCCGAGGCAGAAGTAGAAGCTACAGGAATCTCATTTCTGCCGGCCTGTGAGGCCGAGGCAGAAGTAGAAGCTACAGGATCACATTGCTGCCGGACTGTGAGGCCGAGGCAGAAGTAAAAGCTACAGGAATTACATTGCTGCCGGCCTGTGAGGCCGAGGCAGAAGTAGAAGCTACAGGAATCTCATTGCTGCTGGCCTGTGAGGCCGAGGCAGAAGTAGAAGCTACAGGAATCACATTGCTGCCGGCCTGTGAGGCCGAGGCAGAAGTAGAAGCCGTTGCACTGATACGGGCTTGAACATCACTAAAGCTAGTGGACATCATGCTACGCGGAGTGTCTTGCACGAACTGAGATGAGTTGTATCAAGTTATCCTTTATATACGCCCGGAGGAACCGCTGACAATAGCGAGGAGCAGTCTGTCCTTTCAAAAGGTCTAAATTTTGCAAAGGCACCGAAAAGATCCCGATACAAAGTTTTTCTTTGAAATGGAGAGTTCCATCTATGGATTGAGTGAGATCCAATAAATCAGATGTGAGAAATAATGTCACAAGTATTTGTCATGTGCAAAACCTTCAAGTTCAAACCTTACTAAGGCTGAGGAGGTTGCAATTGAATATCTGCGTAAAGACAAAAACATTGTCATCCTTAAAGCTGATAATGGTAATGCAACTGTTGTAATGGACAAGACTACGTACAATGATATATTAGAGTCCTATGCTGGTAGACAGGAACACCTGTTTACATTTACCACGTGACCCAGCTAAAGAATGTGAACTTAAGTTTAAAAGTCTCATTAGAAATATCGAGGAGACTCTTTATGCTTTTAGGAAGATCATTGAAGAAAGACGTCCTCACCTATCGTAAGCTCCATTGGTTCACCAACCTATGAACTGTCTAAACATCTTGTCTTGTTATTATCACCGCTTGTTGGTAACACACCACACAGTCTTATGAACTCCAAAGACTGGAAAGAACTTGCAGTTACTTCGTGATGAAGAGTTGGTTTCAATTGATGTCGTTTCTCTATTCACTTCAATACCGACTGATGTTGCTATAACTGTGGCTGAAACTAGGCTGAACTTGGATCAATATCTCTTAGAGCGCACTCAACTTACAGCTACAGAAATATCTAGAACGCCCGTTACATGATCGTTCCCGCCAACTACTGATCAAAACAAACACAAGGAAAGAGAACACGTGTTTAAAGGCCATTGGTGTTTTTTTTTAAGGACGCATATGCATCCTCTAAGTCGCAAAGACCCAAGTGAACAAGAACAGGAGCATTGTGGCTTTGCAACATTACTATACGTCCAAGGATAGACTAAAGAGAGTCCTTGAAGGTTATAACATCAAAACGGCAATTAAACCTCTAACAAAGTTAAGGCAGTAATGTGTGTTGCTCTCCAAACCAAAAGACGAAGTCCCTATGGCAAAGAAGACAGGTGTCGTTTATGAAATCCCCTGTAGTAACTGTGAGGCTGTGTATATCGGAAAAACAGGAAGATCGTTAAAGACAAGGCAGAAGGAACACATAGCTAATGTTTGCTTGGCGAAGACAGACAGCTCACCTATATCAGAGCACGCAAACATCCACAACCATGGCATATCGTGGATAGACACGGAATACTTGCCAGTGAGAGCAACTGGAAGAAGAGAAGATGGACGGAGGCTTGGTTAATTGCCAAAAATAAGAACGCAACTTTTAACAGAGATTGTCGCAGAACCATTCCTAATAAGAATGTTCAACTGTAAAAGTTCCATCACTTTACTGTGCGCGTGCATAGCAACGCATTTGTTATGTTTTCGACGTTAACTGAATTAACTGTCTTCAATCCCTGATGATGGGCCAAGGGCCCGAAAGCTTGGATATATATTAAATCTTATACGTAGAAGAAGCATATTTTCATTATAACATGGACTTTGTTGTCGCATAAGATGAGGCAGTTCTGACGGGGCCGGACATTGAGGTTCACGGATGGCTGGACATCTCCAACATTGAGGAGCCTTGTGACATGGAGTGCCACACTTGTAGTACTCTGCCACACGCAGGAAACGCAGCCATGATGAAGTATATTTGAGCCCCAGGTTATTTCTCTTTCGATTCAGGGAAAATTGAACACCGTAAAAATAATCGCAGTAACAATTCGGTATGCCAATATTAAATGAAAGATAAATACCCTGGGACCCTACCAGGAATCTCTTTATCAGCAAGACTCAGATAGAGGCGACAAAATCCATTCAAACCATCATTACCATAAGTCTTGTGACCAAGCTAGTAAAAATAAAAATAGTAAGTTAATGTGACGAAACAAGATGTGTGGAAATGACCAAAGGAAATTACGATATAAGTGAAAAAAGTTCAATAATTCATAAATTGCACGTGTTTCAAAACAATAGAAACAGTAATAATAACTTTAATGGATCAATTGGCAAATTCAGGAGAATTTGAAAACATGATATAACAATAATATTATGGAATATAATAAAATAAATATCGCGAAACCCATTGCTTGCGTGTATAGGTATAAAATAGTAAAAAAACTATTCTTAAAACGTTCAGTTCTGCAATTGATCAGTGGATTCTTGCGAGGGTTCCTCAAACAGTACTTGTGGGACGTGACATCAGGAAGAAGGCCATTTATCTTGTTATATGTTTGGTGTTGGACGTTCTTGTATAGGGAGTGGCATAAAATCAGAAGGAGTAACTTTTATCTAGTGCGCAAAAAGGGGCCAACGAAGCATTTACCTATCGTAGTTTTCTTGATATTGATGATGATAATGTTTTGATCAAAAGAAGGCATAAATTGTTTATGACTGTCACGTGTTAAGAGCGAATGCCTGTAAGAATAAAGAATTGACGGTCAACTCAAAATAATCGACGGAATTTTATTTTCTTTCACCATATCATTCCTTTCAATGATCTATTTTAGGGAAATATACTAAAAAGTTCCAAAGAATTTTATTTTAGGAGAAATTTGCAGTTTTTAAAAACCCGTTTGACCACTACCATTTTTCAGCGAAATTATGAGGCAAATACCGTTTGCTCTACAACAATGATGCTAAGCTCACGTAATAAACGTTTCGTGGTCTTTCCAATTATAGTATTTAATTTTCTGTAACTTCGAGAGTTATTTTTAAATTTGGTTTAAAATAGGTATACTAAGCACCATGTACAGAACGTTGAAAAATAGGCAAAGTTTGAGGTACAAAAAAGGGATCTGGTACCTACAATTTCCAAATAAAAATAATACCGTAGGAAAGCTTCACTTTTGTGTTTTTAATTGAGAAAGTGTCAGCCTCGCAATGTAGCATTTGTGGGAAATAAAACTATAAGGTCACGGAATGTCCAAATTAGCACTAATTTCGACCTATCGGCGACTATCTTGCACTTTTAGTTGATCTCTGATGATGGAAAATTATCTTCCAGTGCACAGGAATAATTTCAACCATATTTGAGCAATTTCAGCCACATTATAAATGCCTGCAATGGTGAAAATTAGCATAATTGCCTGCCCGTTTCCAAAACTTATTGTTCTTCACTCTGAAATGCTCAGAACTTACTTCATATAGACTTAGAAGCAAATTAGCAGAGTTTTACTTGAAAATGACGCTTATTCAGGAATAATTTGGATACTACGGCTGGATGACCACTTTGCTGACACTGCAAACATGTAACGCAATTTACTTGCTACAAGTCACGCTCCTTTCCTTCGAATATTTACCTTTTGCGGCATGAAATAATAGTTGTAATTATAAAATATAAAATAAAAATCTATTTCACACTTTCTTGAAAGTGGCTGTTGTTTTTTCGACGATCAATGCTAATTTTTACATTGACGGAGTCGATATCGACGACTCACTTATCTCAAATATGGTTCAATTTATTCCTGTGCACTGAAAGATAATATTCCATCATCAGAGATCAATTAAAAGTGCAAGATAGTCGTGTTTTGGCTTTAAGTTTTGAGTTTCAACGAGAAAAATGTCGCCGATAGTTCGAAATTAATGCCAATTTGGACACTTCCGTGACCTTATAGTTTTATTTCCCAATAATGCTGCATTGCGAGTTAGAGGCTGAGACTTTCTCAACTAAAAGAACAACAGTGAAGCTTTCCTACGGCATTATTTTCATTTGGAAATTTTAGGTACCAGATCCCGCTTTTGTACCTCAAACTTTGCCTATTTTTCAACGTTCTGCATGTACATGGTGCTTAGTATACCTATTTTAAACCAAATTTAAAAAATAACTCTCGAAGTTACAGAAACATAAATTATATAGTTGGAAAGACCACGAAACGTTTATTACGTGAGCTGAACATCATTGTTGTAGAGCAAACGGTAAACACACACCGGCTCTTCAAATTTGCCTCATAATTTCGCTGAAAAATGGTAGTTGTCAAACGGGTTTTTAAAAACTGCAAATTTCTCCTATAATAAAATTCTTTGGAACTTTTTAGTATTTTCCCCTAAAATTGATCATTGAAAGGAATGATATGGTGAAAGAAAATAAAATTCGATTATTTTGAGTTGACCGTCAATTCTCGATTCTTACAGGCATTCGCTCTTAATAGCAGTAGTACTGCTAGTGGGGAACTCTCACACTCTACACTACATTCTATATTCTATACACCCAACAAATCAAGCTTTATTTTAACTCATCTCATTGAACTTACACTCATTGAACAGATTTTAACCATACAACTTGTCAGTGTTGCACAGTGGATCAATGAACCTACGTACGCTAACAGTTCCGTTTGCCTAACTGGTTGTTTGAGTTGACTTTGACAGAAACGACAACTTTAGGGGCATATCGTTTGCAGTACATCTTCCAAATAACTGCTTTCTGTTTTCATTTCGCCCCACAAACTCATTGGTAGCAGTCACTGACAATTAAGGTCAACATTGTCACCTTCCTGTTCCTGTGTCACGCACAGTCCACCTCAGTACTCGTAGGACACAAAGCATGAACGCCTTTGGATTCATTTTCAGTTCCGATTTTATCCAATTTTGCATTTCTTTGAGGGAATTTCTTAACCAGTTTTCCTATTTCTCGAACCGTGTAAAGACCGTCACTTACACATTTTACTGATTTTATATATGGAATCAGTGACAGCCAGATTCAGAGCAATAACAGCATCTCCATAGCAGTGTGTGTATACGCATATGCTATTCTGGATGTAAAGGTTATAAAAAAAAACCAGCCAAAAATTATTGGGAGGGCTCCCTCCCCTTGCTACTGTTTGCAACTTATGGTGTAGCGGTAACAGCATCATGACGCCGTGGGTTCGAGTGCCGCCAAGACGTAAATTTTATCTTTCTAATGATTTTATTAATGCACCGGCGCATTAATCTTTATCCTGCGTGTATTTGTTAGCGTTTTTAATGTCATTCCTAAAATTATCAATTAATACTGATAGTATTTTTCTTATATTTTTCTTTTTATGTTTGTACATTTCTTGAAGTTTGTAGATTTATTAATGGCTACGTAAAGAGGTTGGTTTTGAATTGCATTTATCGGGAATTGGTTGGGAGATAGCCTTGCCGGTGTACTTGGGGGACCTCCTGTTCTATTGCTTTTTGACCAGCCTTATGGCAAAAATAAATATCAATCAATCAAAGCACTTCATGTGAGTTGCGTTTGTCAGTTTGTAGACACACTGCTATGGACATGCTGTTGTTGCTATGAATCTAGCTGGCGGTACGAGAAATAGGAAAACTGGTTAAGAAATGCCCTCAAAGAAATGCAAAATTGGATAATAATAATAATAATTATTATTATTATTATTATTATTATTATTATTTATTATTATTATTATTATTATTAATAACCTTTATAAACGTATTAACGGATAAAATCGGAACTGAAAATGAATCCAAAGGTGTTCATGCTTTGTGTCCTACGAGTACTGAGGTGGACTGTGCGTGACACAGGAACAGGAAGGTGACAATGTTGACCTTAATTGTCAGTGACTGCTACCAATGAGTTTGTGGGGCGAAATGAAAACAGAAAGCAGTTATTTGGAAGATGTACTGCAAACGATATGCCCTAAAGTTGTCGTTTCTGTCAAAGTCAACTCAAACAACCAGTTAGGCAAACGGAACTGTTAGCGTACGTAGGTTCATTGATCCACTGTGCAACACTGACAAGTTGTATGGTTAAAATCTGTTCAATGATATGTACGTATTTGTTTAATAATAAGTTTAAGTAGATATAAATATTTATATCTGGGCATTGTGTGAAATCTGAAAGATGCCTTTCGACAGTAAACAAACCGAATAATACTCTAAATCTGGAAAATGGAGAAACGCACGAGTTCGTGTAACTTGTCTTGAAAATGATGAAATATCGTTAGAGAACAGTACTTCAGCGGAATGTCACTGTAAAAGATAGGCAGTCAAGGACTGCATGTGGCTACTATAAATAAAATTAAAAAAAAGGTAGTCATATAGTTACTGCGGTTTTGAAATGTAGAAGAAATGTGTAGTTGGATTGATTCCTCTGTTGAACTAGTATGCTTGAACTATCTGCCGGAACTTGTTCTTTGGTTCTATATAATGCTACAGTATGTGGTTCTAATTGTGAACAGTTCTAATTGTGAACACTTTTCAGTAAAAGTGCCGTTTTTATATCGTAAGCTTAAGATCGACAAAACATATTTCACCCGAGCAAATATTGATTTATTTTCAATCATTCAATGTTATTTTGGGCTTCCTGGCATTTATTCCGCGCAAAATTTCAACTTTCATTCTCAAACTCATTAATTATTCATGAGGTAACCAGCCAATCCGGTGCATCAAATCCGGTCACATGATGGACCTGGAAACCCCCGGAAAGTCCGCTCAAGAGTACTTTGAAATGCATTTCAAAGTCCAAGGACTTTGAAATGATGGATTTCAAAGTCCAAGGACTTTGAAATCATTTCAAAGTACTCTTTCCCGAGTTCTTATCCCTCATATAACAATCATCGGGACCTTGGACAGAGTACCACTCTGTCCGAATGAGATTCAATCTGAAAGCAGGCTCTACTTCATGCTACTCAAGAGTCCAACACATGTGGGATATTCTTTATATACGATGTACTCGACTCTGCGCATGAGCAGAGAATATGCAGACTGGAATTCTTGCTTTTCCGGGCTAAAATCTTGCAACTCTTTATTTATTGCCTTTAGGCCATTGCATGTAATAATTAATGAGTATGAGAAGTCGTTTCAAAACCTCGAATTCGGACTAGACGGAGTTTCCAGTCCTCGGCTTCGCCTCGGACTGGAAACCCCGTCTAGTCCTCATTCTCGGCTTTGAAACATTACTTCAAGGTAAGCTGACGACTGTTGTTTACAAATTCGAATTTTAAGCGCGCCTTTAAGATTCTCAGTGGGGAAAGTTCGCATTTTCTTTCTAAAAACACAAAGTTTAGAGTTTGTTTTTATATGAGCCAAAAGGTAAATAATAACACTTTTCCTTACACAAAACAATATTTAGAAAAGTGTTGAAAATGAATGAGCAGCATCGGAATGAAACATTGTTCGTGTTTTTTCGATGTGCATGTAATTGTAAACACGCATATGCTCACGCATAACTTGGCATTTCATAACATATGTAGTTTTTGAGATATAGAGTAAAATTACCGCTAATGAACCTGCACTGGTACAATAGCAAATATTGAGAAGGAAATATGTATAAGAAGTCCGCGTTTGTGATACAACTTTGCGCCATTGCGTTGTTAGCAATTGCATGAGCGTGATGAACGGCATGCATCAATGAACATGCGAACATCTCAGCAATTTAGCGTTGCTGTCTGACTTCACTTCGTTTTAACATTTTTCTATCATTCGTATCGAAATAACACGAAAATAAATATTGTTTTTAGACAACTTGGAACTTGTACATCGAATTGCAAGGCTTGAAATCGATAATAATACACAATATTAAGCCATTAAAAAGCAAGCCAAAAATGTTCACAATTACAAACAACTGTTCACCATTAGAACTACCAATGGCCATACAATAGCTCAAACGGTGAGTATCCAATAGATTCTGACGGAACTTCTCTATAGGCAAAAAGCAAGTATGGTAAATATTTGTCCCATGTATTCACACATTCCCCGACAAACTTCTTAAGCATTGCTTTGAGGGTACTATGGAATCGTTCAACCAGACCGTTCCCTTCGGGGTGATAAACCGATGTCTTAATCTTTGTAATTCCGAGATTTTCATACAACTCTGTCATTAACTTTCTGATGAAGTTGGATCCCTGATCCGAGACTAATTCCTCAGGAATGCCCACCCTGGAAAAGAACTGGATTAGTGCATCAGCAATCACTTTACTACTAGTTGTTCTGAGTGGTATTGCCTCTGGGTATCTTGTGGCATAATCGACTATTGTGAGGATGTACTTATATCCTGTAGCTGATTTTGGCAATTCCCCTACCAGGTCAATAGCTACTTTCTTGAATGGTTCAGTAATAATTTCAGTTGGCTTCAAAGGTGCTCTATTGGACTTTAACTTTCTGGCAACAAGTTGACATTGTGGGCAGGTTGCACAATATTTCTTAATATCAAACGTTACCCCCGGCCAAAAGAAATGCATTGTAATCCGGTCTGTGGTTTTCTTAACTCCCATGTGGCCTGCTAACGGAATGGTGTGTGCAACTCGCAAAATTTCGTTTCTATATGCTTCTGGAACAACAATGCGATCCATAAATCTTATACTTTCTGGTAAATCTTTTACGATTTTCCTATGCAGAAGTAGCTCTTGGTCCAAAAAATAGCCATCTTCATTCTCAGGTACCTTTTCCAATGCTCGTTTGCGCACTTTCTCGAGGGTCACATCTGAATTTTGATCTGAAATTAGCTGAGTTCTGGTACGATCTAAGATATTACTGGGAACTTCGCTTACGGGTGTTTCTTTTCCAAAACTTTCACAACTAGTTAGATCTGGCTTACCTTCATCTTCAAAAAGAGCTGCTAAATCACCTTCCTTGAGTTCTTCGCTCTTAGTATCAGGCTTTGCCAAACTTTTCAGAGAAAGTTCATTTTCACGATCGATCAAATCATCTGCTCTTTGTTGTGCAATTTCTAGGGCTTGTCGTCTGGTCAACACGAATGCTTCGTCCTCGACACTTCTATTACCACTACTATCAGAGGGGACATTCTTCTCCCACTGATCCAAGATATTCTGTTTGGCGAGAGATTTCCCGTAGGAAGAACGACCAAGCAAACAGTCAACAGGGAGTTTATCAGTTACCCCGACCATCTCTTCATGTCTACCTTGTTCACTTTCGAAGCTCAACAAAGCCAGTGGTACCGTGATTCGCTCTCCAGTTGCTGTTAGAACTGTGATCCTATTTCCAGTCCATTTCTTGTGATTGAGAAACTTCTTGTGTACGAGGGTGTTGGTACAGCCAGAATCTATGAGCATGACGGCAGGTTTTCCTTCAATTTTACCCTTGACGTAGCAACCTGGGGATTCAGGGTAAGCATTTGACGTTAATGGCGTCATACATAACAAATAACCCTGTGAGGGCCTACCTCTACCTCTATTGCAGTTAAAAGACATGTGTCCCTCTTTACCACATTTATAACACTTAACAGGAGGCCTCGTTGACCTTCCAGTGGGAGGTGATGTCGGTGAGCTAGTATTTGGAGTAGACTGCGGTTTTTGTAACGTATCCGGTTTTGTGGTGGTTTCCTCAGGCTTTTCATTCGGGTTTTTCCTGTCACCTGGTTTTGAATACTTATACTGAGAGACATACCTACCAGCAACCATTGGTCCCTTCCTCGATTGAACATGCAGATTAGCCAAATTTCCTAATTCCTCCGCAGTTTCCAGCTTTTGATCCTTCAACCAGGTTCTCAATTCTGGGCCAACAGCATCCAAAAGCCTTTCGAGTATTATTTGTTCTAGGATTTTCTCTACGTTACCTGTAGCTTTGGCCACCGCCATCCAACGATTTAAATATCTTCTCGTTCGGTTACCCCATTGAACAAAATCCTCATCAACTCTCTTCTCCGAGGTGCGAAACCTATACCTATAGTGATCGGCGGTTAATTGATATGCTTTGATGATAACTGATTTACTTTTATCATAATCCTGGCATATAGGTTCTGGAATTTCCAAGTATGCAGATTTGGCCTTTTCAGTTAATTTGGGTATCAGGTTGCCGATCCAGTCTTTTCCGGGTAGAAATTGTGCCTTCGCAGTCATCTCGAAAATTCTAAAGTAGTCATCAATGTCTTCACTTTCTCTCATCTCTCTTATCTTAATAAATTTCGGCCTTTCTTGTATAACTGTGGCACTTGTTTTCTTTCCTTCTTCTTCACGAGCCCTCTCCCGTTCAAAATCTCTCCTCTCCCTTTCCGCCTCACGTCTATCTCTTTCTATCTGTCTTTCTGTTTCTTGTCTCGTTCTTTCTGCTTCTAACTTTAATTGTGCAACTCTCTCTTCTGACTCCCGTTTTTCTCTCTCAGCTTCAAGTTTCATTTTTTCAGTCTCTCTCTCAGCTTGTCTTTCCTCCAGTCTTATCTTTCTCTCCAACTCTAACAACTGAATCTTTTGTTCAAAACTTATTCCATTCATTTTTTCTTCATCCATGTCTAACTTTTCTGCTTCCGTACTTTCACCTTCTCCAGTACTAGACCCCCCAGTAGAACGTCTGTCAGTCCTACGAAGCTTAGATGCCAGGGTTTTTACCCCATCCTTACTACTATAACGAATATTCCTCCTATCCGCTTCCACCCTTAAATCTTCTAAAACCCACGTACTATAAGTCGTACTCATACTTATGACAACTATCAACAACAACACTGAAAAATGATGTTGAATTTGCATGAGCTTGTTCTCCTATAGTCTGACGTGAAGGTCGCTGCGATGCCCGGGACTTATCCCACTTCTGACACCAAAATAAAATATATTTAGAAAAGTTCAATAATGAATACAACGAAACTTAATCACATGTTAGCTGAAGTGTAGAGCTAATTTATAGCAAAGGTTCAGGATAATCGTACCATATGTTGACGAGAAATATCATCAAGTGCAAAAAGTGTTCACAATTAGAACCACATATTGTAATTTAAATCAGAAATGTATTTTAATACAAAGTTTAATTGAAAACAATTGTGACAGTATACAAATAATGAGCAACAACAGTTTTTATTAACAATCAATATCAACAGCATTGATCGTTAGTAATTGAATAATAACATTAATTTAACAATATTCTGTATATTTAACAAGCTCAACTTTGATAATAATAATAATAATAATAATAATAAAAGCTTTAACTTTGCCTAGCTAAATATATGAAAACATTGAGTATTATAAATAGTATCTCTAATTTGAAGATAAGTTTACACTCTAATATACTATGATTTTATGCTATTTTGCATCAGAAACCAGACACATCTCTCGTGTGTAAATATGTTTTCAGGTTTCACAGGCTCACCACCCTCTGTTTGTGTATTGGGCTTCCTGTGTCTTATTTGATCGATACAAATATATGGCCGTAAAGTCACTTCTAGAATCCTGTCGTTTTGATATCTTGCATTTCTAAAACTGCTTTAAAAAATAAAGATTAATATCTACTTGAGTCCTGTGTGTCATTTATTTAGCGATTAGAACGGCTTTTTAACGAGTTTTGGGACAAAGAGTAACTAATAAACGAGAGCCGTGATTGTTCCTCGAAGAGAATTACTTGACCGTTAAAACAGTTATCAGGCAGTTTACATAATTACATGGAGCCATTGGAGGTGCTCGACTACACAGACTAGTCGATCGTCATGGACTGATGGAGCTATTTTACTGTAAAAGGCCGAACAAACACTATCGATATTCGCCTGGAAAATAATATCTTCTTTATGAACAAACACTTGACACTTTGCACGAGAAATATGTCTTGTTTATGGTGCAAAATAACATAGAATAGTATATTATAATGTGTAAACTTACCCTTCTAAACAAAGCGTCCCATGGAGTCGCTTCACATGACGTATTTTCATCGGGTACATCGTCGCGACATCGTGGCTGATTTTCGATCACCCGACTAGTTCCGAACACTATCCGAATTACTTACTGACGGACTTACTTAGGGGCCGTCGACATATTCACCTTTCCCCGCTTAACGTCCGCTGGACGTTTAGGTCAGACCCCCCCCCCCCCCCCCCCCCCCCCCCCTGAACGTCCACTTGGAATTTCCTGTTTTTCGTATTGAAAATGCGTGGGAATGGTTTTGCATTCGGCAACATGGCTCAAAACAAACGGTAGCAAACAACAGTCCAAGGTTCTTTATACCGCTGGAAAATCCTCAAAACTGCCCCCATTCCATGTAGTTCACTTCATTCTCCTTAATAACAATTATTTTGTATCTCTATATCTTGCCTCTACGACTAATTCTGGCTATTACTTGTGCAAAATATATTCGGTCAGTCCACCGCCATTTTGTCCGACTAATTCCCAATCAAATTCCCAATGGATACCACAGGTAATCCAAGCATTCTCGTACCCAAGCCACCGCAAACAGAGCTGGCCGTCCATGATTTTCGATAGTTTATATCAGAATCTATTTATATAACACCGAAGTTTGTTAGAACGGACCACCAGTTTGTTCGTTTTATCTTTGCTTTCTTTTTGTTTTCAACATCAAGTAAAAAAAATGTTTTTTTTTTAATGCCCCACATTAACGTCCAAATGTTTTCCCGCCTTACCCCCTCCCCCCCTAAACGTCCAGTGGACGTTAAGCGGGGAAAGGTGAATATGTCGACGGCCCCTTACACACTCGATGGCATAGTGGCTACGTCTCCATAGAGACAGTAGCCACAAAAATGTAGCTTAAAACATGTTTTTCGTTTGCCAAAATTAAACATTTCGACTGATGACGTTCTACCGTGCTACCAAGAGAAAATGAGGTAAGAGAAGGAATCCCTGGTATACCCCAACCCCATCATGTGCTCCGTTATTTCTATTTTTAGAACTCGATCTATTTTTAGCTTTAGTTACCATGCCCGCGCAACCAAAATACTCAAACTTACCTTCGTTTTTCCTTTCAAAAACTTTTTATTTTTTGTCAAGAAAAAGAATAGCGAAAGACTACACAGCTTCTGCTCCAAGATAACAAAGCAGTGGTCGTACGATTTCTACGATGTTTTAATACGTGCAAAGTCTGCAAACGACCTGAATAAAAAATACAAAACTGAGCGAAACAAACATCGTCAACTCTCGGCTGAGAAATGCCACAATTTAATTATCTAAGACTCATTGAAGGATTTTACGAATACTCAGGCGAATTGAGCAAAATTAAGGTGCTACAAATATAAACTACACAACGGTCAAAGTCAAAGCAATCACGAAAACAAACTATATTGTTAATGTGGTCTTACCGACACTTGTATTCAACAATTACGAAGTCCAAGCGTTATTCTCAGGTTGGAAAACACGAAAGAAACTTTACAAAAGCCAACATCACCAAAACCTTGAAGCACCAGCCATATTGTGGTCATGAAAATTTAATTCAAGAATAAGCATCTCCATCTGCAGTCCTACAAGACGGCTACAACAAAACGATTCCTTGCACTTATCGGTTTTTCTCTGTCGAAGCACATGGCAAAATGAAGCCGTTTTCCTCTATTTAGAATCGTCTCAAGTGTCCCAAATTCACAATAATTTCAGTCAAATCCAAAAAAAACAACACATTATGCCAACAGCGTAATGGCATTTATGTCGAAACATAGCACACACCCAGTAATCCGATATTTGCATGCCAGTGCGCCTGTCCTGCAAAGTGACCAATGGGAGTTCAGGAGGATAATACTTAAGGCGTGTTCTGATAACACGCGGCCTCTTTCCTCTACCACTCGGAACGAAACATCATTTCAAAATTTTTCAGGCAAGTTACTTTACTGTTTAGCTCAGTTAATTTCCTCGGTGGTTAATAGTATGGCCTCACACAATGTTCTCATTCTCGGTCACTCGTTTATTCGTCGTTTGCGTAGTTTCATAGACCATGATTATGAATTACGTTTAGAGTTTAACCTTACTGACAACGTGGAGATAAGATGGCATGGTGTTGGGGGTCGAACGGTTAAAAAGACAGTCCAATACGATCTACACGTGGTCGAGTCTTACCGCCCCGACATTGTCTTGCTCGAGCTTGGGACTAACGACTTGACCCATGCAAATCTTACTCCTATTGTAGTGGGTTCGGCAATCGAGGACCTCGTGCGCCTGTTACACGATACATATGGCGTTAAGTTCATTTGTGTGGGCCAAACTTTACATCGGGAAACGTCTCCTGCTTTTAACAGTAAAGTGAATATGCTCAATCGTTACTTACGGGTGGTATTGGAGCCCCTTCCCTATGCTATATTTTGGGGTCATAGAGGGTTTTGGAAGTCTAGGTCGGATTTTTACGCCTATGACGGAGTTCATTTGAATAGACGAGGGCATCACAAGTTCTACCGAAGTTTGAGGGGGGCAATTCTGAAATGCTGTCGTAATTTACGCAGCTAGCCATGGTGTGTAAGTATTAACGCTTTTATTGAGAGCAGTGTTAGCCGAGCCATATGTTCTTGTGGAATTTCTGTCTTTAATGACAATATCCACTTTGTTTTTCAACCTTTTTTACATGCGGTGTGGCATGTTTGGTTGATAGTTTTTGCACAGTGTGCTTAATTTTCATGGCTTCGGCGTTATTTATGTTCTGCATTCAGAAACCATATGAGTGTACAACCCATTGACCGCCGGAATTCCGGTGTGTCCAACTGCACTCGGTTTTCTGTCAATGCATAGTTGTTTTATCCTGTTCACACAGGCTAATTATTATTTGTATACTGCATATCGGCGTAAACTTTACACTCCTGGCTATTTGTTTTTCTATTATGTGAATTGTCTCCCTCAGCTTATCACATCCATTTCTTCAGCCTGTCGGCTTTATTATCTATTCGGGTCATTTACATTCTCTTGTATGTTTATATAACAAGTTATGCCTCGAGTCACCCGTGTAACTCGCCGTGGAAGGCCTGCAGCGCCCAGAGCCGATGCTACAGAGGTTTCGGCCGAGGATGTTCTGCAACCTGCAACCAGCAACCTGGAACCTGGAACAGTGTCAGTGAACGTTGCAGCCCTATCTGCAACCATATCGACGGCTGTTTCACAGGCTGTACAGGCCGCCATGTCCAAGCAACCTGGTCTCGGCAATGGTCAAAATCCCACTCCTAGCCAGATGGTCCGGTGAGGCGGTTGATGATGAGGTAGCTGATATCCGTGGAGCAGGTATTCCGTCACCAAACGACACCACTGTTAGACCGCATCAGTTATTCACTAGTATTGCGGTGAGTTTGGGATCACGTGTCAGCGCGAGGTTTAAAAGCAAAATTTGGGCTGAAGAATATGTTGATTTCGGTGCCTTACTTTCCATCCCTCCGCAAAGCGAGAAATACTCGCTTTCATTGGCCCGACCTTCTGACTCCAGCCCGCGCACACCTCAGCTGACACTTGCCATCAGCCCAAAAAGGTTACAACCATT